>JAQIWS010000096.1:0-58194 GCA_034696085.1 Stigmatogaster subterranea
GTCGAATCCATCTTTAACCCCACTCCACTGATGAGGACTTCTTGGACCAAATGGTCGAATCCATCTTTAACCCCACTCCACTGATGAGGACTTCTTGGACCAAATGGTCGAATCCATCTTTAACCCCACTTCACTGATGAGGACTTCTTGGACCAAATGGTCGAATCCATCTTTAACCCCACTCCACTGATGAGGACTTTTTGGACCAAATGGTCGAATCCATCTTTACCCCACTCCATTGATGAGGACTTCTTGGACCAAATGGTCGAATCCATCATGCCAACTTTACCCTGGGGAAAATCCAACTCTCACCTCTTCGTGGTCCCCAGGATAAACCCATGTTTTCATGGGGCTAACGAGAGCTCTGGTGTTTTATGTTATTGTTTAGCACAATATATTTTGGGAAGTCAATAAATATTTATTATTTTCATTCCGTGATATATTTCACAAAAATTGTAAGTACTGGTATTTTCTGCTATTAATGAAAAAATTTAATTTATTTCGTTTTCTTTGAAGTTTCACGTTGAAAAATTGCGCAAAATCTTTACTTCAGGTTGGCTTTTCTGCGCAACGCTAATCTTAGCACCTGGACATCACCTGTAATCTCTAACATAATCCTTGACGAGAGGTCAAGTGGAGATTAATGCAAAATTTTTATTTTATTTTTTTAGAAAATGAAGAAAAATCTCACACGTTTCAAATGATTATTTTCTTTTAATTTAATGCTGATTTTTTTATTTTTTTTATTTATCGTTCGTATTTCCATTGTTTATTTATTTATTACACATTTAGAATCAAATCGTTGAAACATAATTTACATTTTTTATTTTATATTTTATAGATATTGAATCTCATTTAATATGGATTTGGAATAACTGACAAGTTGGTTTTTTTCTTCTGTGTAATATAATCTTGAGAATATTATAATTTAAAAATGATTTTATTTTTCAGGTCGTGTGTGATTTTGATTAAGTTGAGAGGACCACAGTTAAAAAGTTTGAGCTTAAGTTGCGATGATATGACGAGTGTCAGCTACCAAACTTTAAAATGTTGTAAATCGATGGAGTTTTTGGATCTCAACGGGAATATAGGAATGACTTGCGCTGATTTAGCGGTTGTAAATGTAAGTTTTAATATCAGAATGGTAGTTGGTTTTTTTTTAATGTATAAATTTGTTCTTTTTAAGAAATTAAAAGCGGATGTGTGGTTGGAATATCGGAAGTGCATAAATTGCTCAGACTCGGATTAACGTTGAGATTCTACCAAATTTTTCACTGATTTTAATTTGTACACCTAATTCAATAAATTTACTTTCTTATAAATATTTATCAAAAAGTATTTAGTCACAATTAATATTAATACGAAATTAAGATTTAAAAAATTCTTAAATTAATTTCCGAATTTTTTCACCTGTTTCTTAAAGGCAAAGGTTATTGTTTCAAAATATGATCAATAGACGTCGCTCAATTCCACCAAGCACTCGTCGGGCCTTGGTAAAAGTTCGCGTAATTTTACTGAAAGGTGGATGATTGTCATGGGATAAGTAACGAAATTATTCCTCGTGGTAGACTCACTCGTAATAAAATTTTAATATTTACTTTTTGATTTACACTTTTATTAAATTAAAAGCTTGTCGTCACGAGTAAATTCTACAAATTTCTATATTTTTGCCCAATCTTCATTTCTTTTACTAACAGCGGTTATCACCTTTTAGCAGAACCTGAACGTCGTTACATCCTTCGTCTCCTTCGCGCGTGCACTCAAGTTTTAATAACAAAAACAATCATGAATTTCGAGGATTTGCCGACAGAAATTGTACACATGATTTTCACATATTTAACCGACGTCGAACTTTACAAGGCAGCTAAGACATCGAAACGAATTCGAAGTATCGCTTTGGACCCAAACTTGTGGAAGAAAATTTATCTGTGCAGTTTTTACGACGGAAGTGACGCGATGTACAAAATTTTAAAACGGTGCACGCGGGCTCAACAAATTAAACTCGATTTCGTCCGTGACTTTTCGTGGGTGTCGTTAGTGCCGACATGCGAAACCGTCGAAAAAATTAAAATTAATAGTTGTTATCCTAAGCTTGTCGAAGATGTTGCGGCGCGTCTTGTTAAACTCTACCCACGTGTTTCTAACTTAAAAGTTACCGAAGACACCATTAATGCTGATATCATTCGTAGTTTCGTACAATGGCAGTTTCTACATTCTATACATCTTCAACGCGGATGGTCTGAATTTGAAGACTATAATAATACTTTCAACGGTGATGAGATTTTAATTTTGATTGCCGAAAATTGCAAAAATCTTGAAAAATTATACATGAAGTGGTTTGGAATAACTGATAAGTTGGTTTTTCTGTCTAATATAATCTTTAGAGTACTGTAATTTTAAAATATTTTTATTTTTCAGGGCATTTTTGAGGTTTATTGAGTTGAGAGGACCGGAGTTAAAAAGCCTGACCATAAATTGTAATAATTTGACGAGTGTCAGCTACCAATCGTTAAAATGTTGTCAATCGATGGAGTTTTTAGATCTCGGCTGGAACGTAGCAATGACTTGCGCTGATAAAGCGGTATTAGACGTAAGTTTTAATATCATAACCCTAGTTGGTTTTTTCTAACATTTATAATTTTGTCTCGTTTTAAGAAATTAAAAGCGGATGTGTGGTTGCAATATTGGACTCCCATCGATTGCGAGGATTCTTCAGATTAAAAGTAGAAATTTTATCAAATTTTTCACTGATTTTGTTTTTGAAATTTTTTAAAGATAAAATTTTGATTTTTTACCGATAATATGCAATTTTATTGCTTAATTTTTTGCCTCGTGACAAAATCGCAGAAGTTTCTGCATTTCATTCAAATGGTACTTTGCACGATATTGGATGCTGTTAACTTTTTATGAGAATGTGAAAAAGTTAATAACGTTGTTATTTTGCTCGTTAATTTTATGAATACAATTACGGTACAATAAGCATTGTAACTATTGGACATGCTCGTTAAAAAAAAATTTTGGCTGTAAATTTTTTTTTAAAGCAGATGTTACTGTATAGTGGTTCACAATGCCACAAATAGATGTCGCTCAAATCGTGGTGCTGTTTCCGCCCAAATGTCATTTCTTTTATTAACAGCGACCATCACCTTTTATCAGAATTCTTCGTACTACCCTGACCGTCTCGTGTGCGTTGTATTTTATCATTTCAACAGCAGAAACAATCATGAATTTCGAACATTTATCGAAGAAAATTGAACTATGCAGTTTACACCAAAAAAATAACGCAATGGTTGACATTTTAACACGAAACACACGCGCTCAACAAATTAAATTTTACTTCGTCTCTGATTTTTCGTGGTTGTTACCGTCGTCGCCATTACCGAAGTGCGAAACTGTAGAAGAAATTGAATTTGATGGTTGCAGTAATTTTACCGAAGATGCTGCGTTACGTCTCGTTAACCTCTACCCACGTGTTTCTACCTTGTCAATTACTCAGGATGTCAACGTTGAAATTATTCGTATTTTTGTACAATGGCCGTTTCTAAAATCGATACATCTTAAAAACGAATGGTCTGAGTTGGAAGACTGTCGTACTGACAACGACGATGAGTTACTAATTTTGATAGCTGAAAACTGCAAAAATCTTGAAAAATTGTACATGAACTGGTTTAGATTAACTGACAAGTGAGTTTTTCTGTATAACATAATCTTTAGAGTACTGTAATTTTAAAATATTTTTTATTTTTCAGGTCATTTTTGAGGTTTACTGAGTTGAGAGGACCTCAGTTAAAAATATTGATCATAAATTGCGATAATTTGACGAGTGTCAGCTACCAATCGTTAAAATGTTGTCAATCGATGGAGTTTTTAGAATTACGCGGCAACTTGGCAATGAATTTCGATGATAAAATGGTTATAAAAGTAAGTTTAACATCGTAATGGTAATTGGTTTTTATTAATAATTTGTGTTATTTAAGGGATTAAAAGCGGATGTATGGCTGCAATATTGGACTCGAATCGATTGCGAGGATTCTTCGGACTTCTCGGATTGCTCCGATTAAACGTTGAGATTCTACCGAATTTTTCACTGATTTTGTTTTTGAAATTTTTTAAAGATGTGAATAAATAATTTTACGGTAAATGTATAATTTTACAAATATTTACCAAAAAACACACAGTCTAAATTAATACAGCACTTTTCTATTTTATGATTGATACAAATAATTAAATACTATTTTGCGAAATATGAAAATTAGCACTACGTTAATTTTATGGATACAATTATAATAAGTATTGTATAGTTATTAGACGTGACTAAAAAAAATTTTTTGGCTTAAACATTCAGATTGTTACTGTACAGTATATTAGTTCGCGATGCCACAACTAGATGTCGCTTAAATCTCGGTGATTTTACTAAAAGGTGGATGAACGTTATGTATGGAATTTTGGGATAAGTAATGAAATAATTCCTTGTGGAAGACTCAGACAGACTTAATTTCAATATTTACTTTTCGATTTATGCTTTTATTAAATTAAAAGCTTGTAATCACGAGTAAATTCTAGAAATTGCTATATATTTCGCTCAAGAGTCATGTCTTTTACTAACAGCTGTCGTCGCCTTTTAGCAGAATCTGGACTTCGTGTACATTTTAGTTGTGGTTTTAACAACAAAAGCAATCATGATTTTCGAGGACCTACCGCCAGAAATTCTACATATGATTTTCACATATTTAAACTTCTTCGAACTTTACATGGTAGCTAGGACATCTAAACGAATTCGACGCCTAGCATTAGAGCCAAGTTTGTGGAAAAACATTTATCTGTGCAGTTTTTACGACACAAGTGACTCGATGTACAAAACTTTAAAACGATGCACGCGCGCTCAAAAAATCAAACTCGATGGCGTCGATGACTTTTCGTGGTTATCATTAGTGCCGATTTGTGAAACCGTCGAAAAAATTTCAATTGAAAGTTGTTGGCCGTCTTGTCTTGACCTTAGTCCTGGTGAAGTAGCGCCGCGCATTGTTCCTCCTCTTGACGAAGATGTTGCGTCGCGTCTCGTTAAACTCTACCCACGTGTTTCTACCTTAAAAATTACCGAAAACGCCATTAATTGTGATATCATTCGTAGTTTTGTACAATGGCAGTATCTAACATCGATATTTCTTAAACGAGAATGGACCAGCTTTGACTATGATCATGACAATGACGATGGAATTGTAATTTCGATCGCTGAAAACTGCAAAAATCTTGAAAAATTGTACATGAAGTGGTTTGGAATAACTGACAAGTTGGTTTTTTTTACTGTGTAATATAATCTGGAGAATATTATAATTTAAAAATGATTTTATTTTTCAGGTCGTTTGTGGTTTTGATTAAGTTGAGAGGACCACAGTTAAAAAGTTTGTGCTTAAGTTGCGATGATATGACGAGCGTCAGCTACCAAACTTTAAAATGTTGTAAATCGATGGAGGTTTTGGATCTCAACGGGAACATAGGAATGACTTGCGCTGATATAGCGGTTGTAAATGTAAGTTTTAATATCAGAATGGTAGTTGGTGTTTTTTTTCTAATTTATAATTTTGTGTCGTTTAAGAAATTAAAAGCGGATGTGTGGTTGCAATATAGGAAGTGCATAAATTGCTCGGACTCGGATTAACGTTGAGATTCTACCAAATTTTTCACTGATTTTAATTTGTACACCTAATTCAATAAATTTACTTTCTTATAAATATTTATCAAAAAGTATTTAGTCACAATTAATATTAATACGAAATTAAGATTAAAAAAATTCTTGACTTATTTTCCGAATTTATTCATCGGTTTCTTAAATGCAAGAATCAAGAAAGCAAATATGGCTCCTCAGCGGCAAAGACTATTGTTTTTAAATATGACTAATAGATGTCGCTCAAGACCGACTCCCGAAATAGCGTTAAAAAGGTCTATCTCCTTTTACCAAAACCGTGCCAAACCCGTCATGGAGAAACCTGAAATCTGTTCGTATACAGCAATCATGGATTTCAACGATTTTCCACCAGAAATCATCATGATGATTTTGTCTCATTTAACGCGGCGTGACCTTTACATCGTAGCTAAGGTGTCTAAGCGAATGCGTCGCCTCGCTTTCGATCCAACTTTATGGACAGAAATTTATTTAGACGGAGTTTCACCCGACGAAATGTGTAAAATTTTAAAGCGAAGCACGTGTGCTCGAAAAATTTATTTCAACACGCAATCGGATTTTTCGTGGATGCAATCATTGCCCAAATGCTACTCCGTCAATCAACTCAATTTTTTAGATTGCGGTTTACCAGGAGGTTTTGTGTCGCGTCTTGTTAATCTTTACCCACGTGTTTCTGAGGTAACTATCGTCGATTGCCACATTAATGTTAGCAATATCGGTGATATTGCAAAATGGGAATTTTTAAAAGGAATAGATCTTTATAATTGCGATGTGAGAAAATACGACGTTCACCACGACGATGAAATTAATGATTACTATCAAGTTAATGATCATTATAATATTGATGACGACGAGTGTGTTGTTTTAATTGCGGAAAAATGCAAAAATCTTGAAGAGTTGGATTTGGTAGGTACTTTTATGCATATAACTGATCGGTAGGTTGTTATTACGAAATATTATTTAAAAAAATGATTTATGTTAATCATGGAATTTATTTTTACAGTGCGTTTTTGACGTTAACCAAATTAAGAGGAGCGCAATTGAAATACTTGTCGTTATATTGTGATAAGTTGACGAGTGTCAGTTATCAAGCGTTGAAATGTTGTCCTGGTTTGAAACATTTACATCTTTGTGGAAATAGAGGAATGACTGCTGCTGATAAAGAAGTTGTGGATGTAAGTTTTAATATAGTTTAGGTCAGGTAATTCTAAGATGTAATTTTATGTTAATTTTGTTTTAGAATTTGAAGTTTTTGGATGATGTGTATCTCGAACACGATGGTCGCGGACATTGAATTTGCTGAAAACATTTCATTTATTTTTATTCCACTGAGTTTATAATTTTGTGACTCTGTTTTGTTGTGTTGCGTATTTGAAAATCTTCAGCAATTACTGTATTTCAAACCGCAGAATAAATTTATTTTGTAAATTTACATATTTTTTTGTAAAAAAGTACGGAATTTTCACAGTACCACCTTTTATTAAATTCTCCACACAGAAAACCTGAATTCCGAATCTCCTTCCATGTGAAATCGCGAATGTTTCGGTAAAATTCCAAAACATCTTAACTGAGGTACATTGCTACAATTTCAATCCTTAGTTTTACCCCCTTAAAAATGATCAAAATCACTAAATAGAAGATATTTCCGCATTTTCTCACAGACATCATGTTTTAGTAACAACGAGTATCACCTTTTACTAAAACTTCCACCACAAAACCTAAAATTTCTTTCGACGACAATCATGGATTTCGATGATTTTCCTGCACAAATCATAATTAAGATTTTCTCGTATTTAACCAAGGAGGAGCTCTACGTCGCAGCTAAAGTATCTAAACGAATGCGTCGACTTGCCTTCGACCCAACTTTATGGACAGAAATTCATTTAAACGGACAAAAAAGTGTCGTAATGTCCAAAATTTTAAGGCGGAGTTTACGTGCTCGAAAAATTTATTTCAACATGGAATCGGATTTTTCGTGGATGCGGTCATTGCCCAAATGCGATACCGTCGAAGAGCTTAATTTTTTATTTTGCAGTTTACACGAAGGATTTGTGTCGCTTCTCGTTAATCTTTATCCACGCGTGACAGAGATATGCATCGTTGATTGCCACGTTAATCGTTGTAATATTGATGATATTGTACGATGGGAATTTCTAAAATCAATTTATCTCTGTGATTGTGATATCAGACGCTATAATGTTCACCACCGCGATGAAGTTAACGATTATTTTCAAATTAACCACCATTATGACATTGACGACGACGAGTGCGTTAAGTTAATTGCAGAAAAATGCAGAAATCTTGAAGAGTTGGATTTGTTGGCAACATTTTCCCATATTACTGACAGGTTGGTTGTTAGTTTAAAAAGTTGTGTAAGAATGTAATTTATTTTAATTGTGGCGTAATTTTATTTTTAGTGCGGTTTTGACGTTGACTAAGTTGAGAGGAGCGCAATTAAGAACGTTGACGTTACAGTGTGAAAACTTGACGAGTGTTAGCTATCAAGCGTTAAGACGTTGTCCTCGTTTGAAGCGTTTGCATCTTCACGAGAATGGGAAAATGACTGTCCTTGATTTAAGAGTAATCGATGTAAGTTTTAATCAAAATTTAGTAATCGAATTTTTTAAATACAGCAAATTTCAATTTTATTTTTATTTTAGAGTTTGAAGTTTTTGGAGGATGTGTACCTCGAATACGATGGTCGTCGACGTTAAATTTTCCACAAAATTTTCATTTACGTTAATAATGTCTTAAATGACAATAAGTAGCTTTACTAATCTTTAATGTTAATGCAATAAATTTAGTTAATCATTTGCTGAAAAATATTCTGTCAAGAGTTTTTGTTTCGATTCCAGATTTACCAAAGTGCCTCCCTTGAGAGCGCATTGCCTCATCGCTTCAGAAAACGAAGCCAATGTTTGGCGCTCTCGTTCTATTTGGAAGGGATAAAGTAATGAGTTCAATTAAATCGTCGAGAGGCACGGGCAGGAGAAGAAGAGCCGTTAATGCCGGATACAATGCCATCAGCCCTTTTAAAATTGGTCACGCAAACAATTTTGTTTGGACTTCACGTTCTCTTTAACAGAACAAATTAATTACAAATTTACATATTGTCACGACATTCTTTTCGTTTTATTTTGATTTTTATCTTGTTGTATAATGATTTATGTATGATAATGCTTTCAAGTCGTGGCAAAGGTAAACGTTATTGTTTCTAAATATGACCAATAGATGTCGCTCAATTCCACCACGCAATCTCCTTTTACCAAAACCGTGCCACACCCATCGTGGAGAAACCTGAAATCTGTTCGTGTACGCAGCAATCATGAATTTCAACGATTTTCCACAGAAATCATCATCATGATTTTGTCTCATTTAAATACGACGTTCACCACGATGATAAAATTAATTATTACCATCAAGTTAATGATCATTATAATATTGACGACGACGAATGTGTTATTTTAATAGCGGAAAAATGCAAAAAGCTTGAAGAGTTGGATTTGTTGGATACGTTTACGCGTATAACTGATTGGTAGGTTGTTATTATGAAATATTATAAAAAAATTTAATGTATTTTAATTATGGAATTCTTTTTACAGTGCGGTTTTGACGTTAACTAAATTAAGAGGAGCACAACTGAAATGCCTGTCGTTATTTTGTGATAAATTGACGAGTGTAGGTTATCAAGCGTTGAAATATTGTCCTCGTTTGAAACGTTTACATCTTTATGAAAATGGTAAAATGACCGCTGCTGATAAAGAAGTTGTGGATGTAAGTGTTTAGTATAGTTTATTGCTGGTAGCTAAGGTAATTTTTAATTTTGTTTTAATTTTGTTTAAGAATTTGAAGTTTTTGAATGATTTGTATCTCGATTACGGTTCTCACCGACGGTTGAATGTCTTATAGATGTCAATTAATAACACTACAATTTTTCAAATAAATGCACTAAATTAGTTACTCATTTGCAGAAAAATATTCTGTCAAAATATAACGCATTTAGTGACAGATTTTTTTGGGTGTCCAGGAGAATTTGAGATTCTCAAATTCGTTCGAATGTTGCACCACTAAAAATTACAAATTGTCACATTGTAATATGTATAATATGGTAAATTAATTAGAAATTACTTTTTTTAGGTTATGAAAAATAATTTCACTTTTTTCACGTCTCAAGTTTTCACAGATTTATAAAGTAAAAAATACGAAATTTCGTTTCACCGTAACATCTTTTACTAAATTCTCCCCAAAGAAAATCTGAATTCCGAATTTTTACCCACTGGTCACGTTTTAGTAATTGCAGTTACACATTTTTATTAACTCTGTATTGCCCTAAATTTTTATATCTCTACAAAACGAGTCACGAGATTTCGACTAAGAAAACTATAGTTAAGACGACGATATACACGTGTGAGAATTTTACAAATTTTTCATTTTTTTAAAGTATTTCATCGTACAGGTTAATACATATAATTTTATAATCTTTATATATAATTTAGTAAAGTTATTTACTTGATGGAAAAATATTCTCCCCAAATCGAATTCGCTTTTTGATTGATTTTTAATTCCGGATGGTTTTGCAGCTCAGCAATTCTTTCAAATCCTAAACCAAATTGTGATAATAAATTAAATTATAACTTCAAATCAAATATACATAATTTGGGACAATTACCATCGAATTGCTTAACTTGTTCCAAGCAGTCGGTGCATTTGCATAAATATCTAAAAATTTGTTCAAAACACTCCAACGCTAAAAAAATAAGCAAATCGTCATTGAGTTTCAGAACGTTGTTTAGACAAGACAAACAACCCAAATTTACGAACACGCTGTAATTAGATGAAATAATAATAATTTTTCCTTTTTAACTATAGTAATTTACAATTTGTTTATAATCTGTATTACATTATGTGCACCACATTTCCTCGCGTAATACCAAACCAAAGTGCGTGAAAAGCTCGGTGTAATATGCGTGGATGTCCTATATTAACTATAGCAATTACGGTTTTGTATATCTGCATATTAAGAATTTTCTGCAATAAAAACAAAGCTAGAAAATCTTTCATCTTTCATTTCAAATTAAAAATAATTCGAAATTGATTAATTTTTACATTTACATATGCTTCTGGTTTGCAATCTTCAGGTGTAATTGACAGAATCGAACATGCTATAGTTTGAAGTGACGTGTTTGGATTATTCAAAAAGAGTGGCACGTATTTCAAAGAGTGTTTAAGACGGTTTATAGTCTTGATAATTTTGGATAAAGCGTTCAGAGCAGCTTCAACTATATTGACCGCTTTATGACTATAAGTATAAATTTCAATATACTCAGATAGTTTATTAAATAAAATTAGAGGTTACGTGAGTAGAATCTTACGTCAGTAGTGGAAGTAAAGACTCGAAAGGTTCTTCTGAAACTGAAATATTCCGAGTTTTAGTAGCTCCTTCTGCGAGAGAAGTCAATGTGTGGCAAGAGTAAAACAAAACTTGACGGTTATATCGTTTAAGCAAGGTTGTAGCAACTGGATAAATAGATTTGACTTTTTCATAATCAGGATAGTCAGGTTTTCCACGACATATGTAATACATTAGTCGCGTTGCGTTTACAACGATTTGCACTTCTCTTCGTAAAACGATTAATCTGTAAATAAACTATAACTATAAATATTTCAAGTAATTATTTTTATTTTTGTAAATTACTTTCTTAAGGGTTTTAAGACTCCGAAGTCTAACATCATATCGCGATAAGAAGCATCTTCGTCCGCGAGATTACCTAAAAGTTTTAAATACTGGAAATATAATTAGTTTAGAATACAGTGAATATTTTGTCAATGCGTTACTTGTGCGAAGTTTTCTTTTGAACCAGAAGTTAGAAATTCAATTATGTATGGTATGCTAATGCGATTTATCAATTTTTTGTGATTATCTGACAATGATGTAAATTTGTGCAAAATATCCATAATTTCGGTCTGAAGAAGAAATTGGAAAATATTAATTTAAAAATTAATCGATTGATATTTATGGCGTGGATTAATTATTACGTATAAATTATTGTTGTTTAGTAATTTATACAAACTAGGAATTATATCTGTTTCGATGAGATGATCCATCGATGGTACAAATCCTTAAAATAATTCAAGATTATTTTCATATATTGATTACGTGAAAAATTATTTTTTTTTACCGTTATTGAGTAATTCGTTCAGGTTTTTAATCGCAGATAACTGTTGATTTAAATCGTCACTTTTCAACTTTTGAATAATTTCGGGAGTAATTCCAACCTATACATTTTGTGCAATCTTAGATTACCATTTTTTAGAATTGTTATTGATAATATTACTTCAAATAGTTCAAAAAATTTTGCTTTTTCATCCATTGTATATGCCGAAAAAAAACAACTAAATTTAGTTGCCATGACTACTTCAAATCCAAATATCAGCGTTAGGTGTCACTACCATCTAATAACCATTGAAAACTGCGTAAAACGATATTATCTATATAATTAAGACCTGAATTATTGTGTTTCAAGCGGTTTAGTTGCATATATTAAATTTTAAATTAATAAATTAATAAGTTTGTGGTCTATTTATGACGTCAGCGAAATTCAAGAAACTGTCGAAAAACTTGTGTTTGAAAATTGTAAATTAGACTTTAAAAATTTTCTATGATTTCTGTATTACTTTTTAAAGATATACACGGAGTAATTAAAGAATTTTATACCAAAATCAATAAATTTATCGAAAAACTTTAAATCTAAAGTAATCAGTAAGAAGATTATGGACCTCTAGCAACTTCCAGAAGTTTCCAATTTTTCATCCTGACGTCATTTTATCAACTGACAATAGTTATCTCCATTTACGAAAATCTCAGAACAAAGAAACAATCATGAATTTTGAAGACATTCCACCAGAAATCGTAATTATGATTTTCTCTTATTTAACTCAACAAGAACTTTGCGCGGTTAGTCAAGTATCTAAACGATTTTGCTGTTTAGCTTTCGACCCAACGTTGTGGAAAAAAATTACACTAAATGGACTTCTCGACACAAAAGACGACATATCGACAATTTTAAAGAAAAGTTCACTCGCGCGTGAGGTTAAATTTCAGTGTGTTAATGATTTTTCGTGGATAACGTCGTTGCCGAAGTGTGAAACCGTCCAAAAACTTGAGTTCGAAAATTGTCGTTTTGACGAAAATACAGTTTCGCACTTTGTTAATCTCCAACCACGCGTTTGTACTTTATCTATTCTCGATTCTCAAGTTAACTTTCAAATTATTAATCGTATCGTAAAATGGGAGTTGCTAAAATCTATAACTCTTTGTGATTGGGAATTCTGCGATTATAATAACGAAGACGACGAATGTCTTAAATTAATTGCCGAAAAGTGTACGAATCTTGAAGAATTACACTTGCCGTCTTTGTATTTGGCTATAACTGACAGGTTAGTTAATTGCAGTTATACAAAATAATCTAGGAATATATTTTAATTGCACTGTCATTTCTTTTTTATAGCGCGTTTTTGATATTTATTAAATTAAGAGGACCGCAGTTAAAAAGTTTATCAATAAGCTGCGATAATTTAACGAGTGTCAGTTACCAGTCATTGAAATGTTGTCATCGATTGGAGCGATTACATCTTTACGCCAATATAGGAATGACTGAAGCCGACGAAGAAGTCATCAATGTAAGTTTTTAATGTAATTTTAATAAGTGAATCCGTTTTTATATTTTATAATTTTGTTTTATTGTAGAATTTAGATGCTTTGATAGAAATATATTTCGAAGAAGATGATTTATGATCGTTGCTGAACTCTGCCAAATTTCTGTTTTTGTTTTGTTTTCTGTAAAACTCGTTAAAAATGTAAATAAACAGCTTTATAATATTCACTAATTAATTTTTCCATCTGCCAAAAATAACAAAACTCAAAAATAAAAACAAATCTTTTCAATTTTTATTTAGCAATTTTTTTAACATTATTACTTCACAATTTGTTCACCAATTACGACCAATTCACAATTTATTCCTTTACTTTTTATTTTGCGAAAAATACTTTTTGATAATATAATCAGCTCGACTTTTGATAGTCACATCTGGATGATTTTGAAGTTCGATTAAACTATCAACTCCTAAATAATAACATATTTAATAGAAAAATATTAACATTACCAACTTTATTTACCTCTGCAGGTTCTTATAGCATTAGCGTAACTATTTGTACTCCTCGCCTTCAACTTCGAAGTAAATCTCCCCAAACTTAAAATCCTCGCAACACTATCCAAAGCCGAGTCAAGAACTCCGATGTTACTTCTCTTAAGAATACCGCACAGACAAGAAATACAACCGATGGATATCAAATACCTTTAAAAATATAATAATTATAGGTTTAAAAATTTAAATAAGGTTGGTAATGTAAGTTACTTTAGTTGATCAGCAGTGCCATACATAACAGCTGTCGTAACTGCTCTTGCAGCTTGACAAAGTGTCTCTGGATGTCCTTTATTAATCAAATCGATTATTATTGGATATAATTCCGCATTAATAACATCCTGTAATCAATAAAAAAAATTGATTTGTTTTGAAATTTGATTAAATTTGGATTTTTTTTACATTTATTTGTTTTTCTGTTCGGTTTCCAGCGGTCATGGCAGTAATAATTTCACAAGCGGTAACGCGAATTGATCCTTGAGGACTGTTAATAAGTACGGGCATGTATTTTAACAGTTGTTCACATCGGCTTTTGCTTTTTGCGATTTGAGAAAGCGCGTTAAGAGCTGCGTCAACGACGTCTAGTGAGTGGAATCTGCGTGTATAAAATTATTTAAGATAATGTCTCAGTCTTAATTATTGGAATAAAAATTTATAAATTTACGTCAATAGTGAGATTAAGCGATCGAAAGGAATTTCTGAAACTGGGGTTGAGTTGGTTTCGAGGCATCCGATTGCGAGAGAACACAGCGTTTCGCAAGCGTATATCAAAATTTGATTGTCATTATGAGTTAATAGAGACGTTGCAATTGGATAAATAGTCGCCACTTTTTTGTAATCGGGATATCCGTGTAATCCTTGACAGAGATAATACAATAACCGTGTTGCGTTTGTAACGACTGGTAATTTAGTTGGCGATGAAATTAATCTACAAATATACGAGAGAAAAAAATTAGATTTACAGGTGTAAAGTTATTTATTAAAATTTATTACGCTAGTAAGGTATCTAAGATACCGTGGTCTAATATAAAATCACGGTAATAAACGTCTTCATCGGCGAGACAACCTAAAATACACAAATACTAAAGGACAAAAAATTAATTTTAGTTTATTGTTTTTATTATATTTAGTGTCATATTATTCAATATTTTACCTCTTCTTTTTCCTCATTTGATCCAGAATTTAAACCGTTGACTAAAAATGGCACCGCAAGTTCGTTTGCTAATTTTCGATGATCAGCTGATCTAGCTGCAATTATGTTTGAAACGTGCGTGGCTTTCGTCTATAAAAATATTTTACCAGAATTATTATAATTTATTAGATGATATTTTAGTATTTATACTAAGTTACTTTTAATAAATCATCCGTCGATGTGTAAATTAGTTCAGTAAGACGCAAAGTAATTCGACTCTCGACGAGGTCTTCAACTGACGGCACCAATTCTTGAATCGTAGAAGATGGCATTAAAATTACAAATTATTTATTGCGAATAATTTTTATCGTATTTTTGTTTATTCACCATAGCTGAGAAATTCCTCCAATTTTTCAACCCCGCTCAATTGATCGTTTAAATCCAAACTGTTCAATGCCTGAACAACTTCAGGCGTAATTCTATCCTAAATAATTTATGTAATATATCAGATGTCAAGCTTTTAATTAAAAATATTTATTATTTGTAAACACCACCTGTGAAATTTCGAATGAGTTTGCGTTTTTCGCCATTGCTAAACTATGTTGACATGACAACCATAAATCAAAATAATACCGTCAACCAACAGATGTCGCTGGCGTTCAACGAAACCTGAAAACGAAACGAAAATAAATATACGGTAATTTAAATACACATATTATTATATTATTTATAATATTAAATAAAAATTTTATAATAAATTATAAAATTTTAAAAAAATTAACAAATTATTAACCATAACCATAATTCATACTTCAAACACCCACCACTACTCAAAAATTCGTCGCGTCGATCGTTCTTGGATTTTCCTTCTTTCTTTTTTTCCTCTCGGTTTTGTGTTTCTCTCTCTGCTTAACAACGCATTTAAAAACATGATCGGGGAAATATGTAGTTTCTTTTTTTCATTCAAAGGTTCTCTTCTTTTACTATACATGCTATTCGAAGTCCATTATTTCCTTCACATCGTTTTTTACCTAATTTTACTCCGGTTCGTAAAAGACCGGCTTCCCCTACTCGATACTTACACAAGTTACGGTCGGTATTTTCGATTTTCTCCACCATCTAACACTTATTAAACTCTATTTTATTTTTATATCGAAGGACTATGTACTACAAATGATTTGGATTTATTACTGCACATGAATAACAGTCGTTATTTACGAGCGATGGATTTTAACAGGATTTGGTTTTGGGCTCGGTCGGGTAAGAAATTATTACGTAATGATTACGGATGAGATTTGCGGAAATATATTATGAAAATTTATACTTGTCTTTTGTGTTTTAATTGTGTAGGGTTGTATAAAGAAGCTCGTAAGATGAATGGAACTGTGGTTCAGAGTGGATGTAGTATACGATACCGAAAACCGATTACTTTATTTCAAGCTTATAAAATTGATTTGAAGGTGAGAGAGTAAAAATTTTGGGTTTTTAGAGTTTAAAATTAAATTAAAAATTTTTTAGTTTGTAATATAAAATTATGTCACGTATGTTTATGTTGTTAAAAAATTGTTATAAATTTAAAATGTAGTTTTTAGGGTAAGAAAAATGGGTTAAAAATTTTTTGAGGAAGTTAAATTGTGATTTAAAATTGAGATAATTATGTTTTGGTGAAGGAAAAAGTGAGTTTAATGTTTGGGTAATTTGCGAGTAAATGTTTAAAAATTACGCGTAGTTGGGCTGCACTGCTGGTCACCCGTAATCGTAAATCACTAATCATGTTCGCGAGGTGGAAGTACCGTAATTTTAGCTTTACCGTTTTTCTGCGGAAATGTCAACATGATTTACAGTTTTAAAATTCGTCGAATTGTGACAATTTTAAACCTGAATTTTTTTTTACACTCAAGCTGGTCGTAAAATTTTATTGGATTATGTATGGATTATACACACACAACTTTTTTTTTATCGTTTTAAACATCTTATTTTAATATTTTCAATTTTTACAAAAGTATTTTTCCTGTATAAAAACAAATCGCAATTACTAATCTAGCTAAATTTGCCACTAATAAAATCTCATTTATCTCAATCAGGTTTTGTATTGGGATGATCGATCAATGTACGCCGAACAGAGCATCATAACTCTTCACGACGGATTCGTTCGCGCAATTGCAATCACCAAACAAACCTGCGTCGGACCTTCGATGTACGACATAATCGAAAAAGCAACGGGTGAACGATTAACCAGCCCACTGCCAACGCCAGAATTGATTAAGTGGATGGAAGCCAACGACCTATCGAGTCAAAAACTACGAGTAGCTGATCGAATAAGTGTTTCGACTCAACCTTTTCGCGGAGCTGATCGTATCTTTGGGAAAGTGAATTCAAATGCTTGCGCTTGTTTGCAAGAAGCCGCTTGCACTTGTCCCGATAAATTAAGTAAACTCGAATAAGTGTTAAATTAGTTCACAATTTTTGCTTTTGAAACCTTAATTTAAAGTTTAGATACTCTTCTAGATTGTTATACGTGATCAAAGTAATTTTTACGCCTCGCTGAAGTGAATTTTAAACAGGTGAAGCTGTTAAACCGCCGCCGTTTTGTTTTTGTTTGAATTTTGGGTCGAAATTTTTATTTTTCAATTTTCTAGTCATTGGAAAATTTGTGTAATTTGTTAATTTAAAGTTTATTTAATAATGAATATTTATTGATATTTTGTTTATTTATTAAAACTTTAAATTTTTTTTTAAAATGACCATTGCGGACAAATTATTTACGTCGTGAAATATTTTTATGTTTTCAAAATAAATCACAATTCCAATTAAAATAAATTATAAAAAATTCTCTGTGTATACGTTTAGGAAAAAACAAATAATAATTCCTATTTTTCTGAATCTCGTTTTAGAAATCACCATTCCACTTGTGTTTTTAAATTATAGAATTCCAATTGTAATTTTGTTAAATTTTGTTCTGTAAATCGCTCACAAATTGTACAGCATAATGTAAAACTGCATTTTATTTTGTATTTTATCAGGAAGTAATCTTAAATTGTCAGCGCAGCTGTGCCACAGAAATATTTGTTTATTTTGAAATTTAGAAAGTAAAAGTGGTTCAATATTTGTTTGCTTTAGTGATTGAGAAATTTTTGTGAGTCACGAGCACTAGCAATGCAAAGAAATAATAATATCAATGCTTTGCAAATAATTTTAAAATAAATTAAATATTTAACAACAAAAAGTGAGAAATTAAAGTAAAACCGTATAACGCTTTATTTAAACGTGCAATTATCGTTCGTAAATCGAATTGTAAATATTTAATTTAACAAATTTGTTTCGAGAAATAAAAGACAATCCATGGATTGAATTTATTGCTTTATCACTAAAACTTTTAATTCTATAAATCTATTTACAATTTGTCAGCTTTATCTACAACTTTCACTCATTTTAAAATAAATTTTCCTGTAAATATTTGGACAAAATGGCGGATTTAAGTCTGTAGCATTTCCGCTAATGTTAATTTTTAAAATTATTTGTTTATTGAAGATTTAATTTACCCTTTTCAAAACGATGCACCAATTTCCACTGTCGTAGTAACATCTCGTAATTTGTACATCGGGAATTTGAGAGCATAGTTTTTCCAATTCACCAGATTGGAATAAATGGTAATAGCGATAAAATACGTCTTCTGACTGCTCGTGATTGGTTGCTTCTGATTTATTCCGCGCCTTTTTCAATGACCATGGTACTAAAATATCTGGGTGCATGAAGTGGGTTCGGTTGACATGAACCGGAAATGGTAAACTATTGTCTTCTTGAGAGGTATTTCCATTTTGACAATCTGAAATTTAAATTAAAAATGAAATTTTTGTTAATAAAACCAGAATTTTTCAGATTTATGTTTGATTCGTACTGAGAATTGAAGAATTCTTTTTCTGGACGTTCTTAGCTCGAGATTCTTTAATGTAAGAAGATTTTTTGGAATCTAAATCTTGTTCGAGCGCCCACACGTAAATAAGAACCTCGCCGTTTTTTCGAACTGAATTAACGAGATTTGAAATAGCAGCGAGACGTCGTTCCTAATAAATAAATAAAATTGTTAAATTTTTTGACAGTACTAAAATTAATGAAATAACTCACCTGAGTCGATAAATGATGAATAACTGCGATACAAATACAGGCATCCGCACATCCAGCACGCACTGATAAATGTACTACGTCATCAGCGAAAACTTCGTGACGACGACCGTGACAAATATCGAGTAATTTAATACTTTGATCACACCCAATCTAAACATAATTCAAACAAATTATAATTTTCAATTTAAAAAGTTGTTAAATTAGACGCACGTGAATAGTACTTGAATTGGCGTCAAAATATTTTCCATTTCCACAACCGACGTCTAAAACGATGGATCCAGGAGGTAAAGATTGCAGGAATTCAACAACTCGAGGCCAAGGTTTGTGGCGAGTTGCGCTGAAATGTTCAGCAATTGCGTCGTACACCTGAATAACAGTTACAAAATAAATAATTTAACATTTTTGCCTTTTATTTTTTAAGTTTTTATACTTTTTGAACGTAAACGCCTTCGATTTGGTTTGGCATTTCGTTCGTGTTTTCAATTTTATCTTTCTGAGAATCACACTTTTCTGGATATTCGCAGTGACAAAAATTATTTCGTCGAATTTTGCGAAATGTAAATGAAGTTCTTGTTTGCCGGTATTGAAGCGTTAAACCTCCATCTGTTGCTCTTACAACGTCGGTTTTTCTTGGTACAATTCTGTAACATATTTAAAAAGATAATTAAAAATTTATTTCAAAAAAGTTTAATAGATAAATTACCCGTGGGTCCAAGAATATCGACTCTCTTTGGTCATAATTAAAACACTCCGTCTTGGAAGAAAAACTGATTTTTGTTGGCCGTCTAAATTTGTAAAATTCATGACGACTGACGATCCTAAACTGAGTGAAACAATTTCGTCTTCGAATGCCGAGTGCGTGTCAACGTGAGGAGGAATACCTGCAATTATTAATTATTTGGGAATTTCAGAAATAATTTTTAAAAATTAAAACTTTGTATATTTTATATTACCTTGTCCAGGTTCATATTGGTTAATAGTAAGTTGATCAGGTAATGTTGATAAACAGTCGTCGTTTATTAATTTATCCAAAAGTGATTTGCAAGCGTCTGGAATTTTCTTTTCAAGAGGTTGATCTTTGTCGACGTTGCTGGTGTCGTATTTGAATTCGTAACCAAAATGCTGAACACGTCTGTGTTTTAAGTATTGTTTATCTTCATCCGGTAATTTATCTTCTTCCCACTTAATGCTATTTAAAAGTTCGTTTTCATAGTTTTCCGATACGAAATCTTTGAGTAAAATCAATCCTGGAGGCATGTCATCGTGTAAAATCGCCATTTTCTCTTCTGGAACTAATAAAAGAATTTAAATTATAATGTTTTAGTACAGTTATCACATTATTTTCGTACTGGAATCAACGTAAGCCAACAGTAAATTCAATTTTGCCTCATTTTGCACAGAAATTTCCATACTCTGAGCACACGCCATCGAATATTCAGCTTCTTTCGCCGAAGAATATTCAACAAATGAATATTGTTTATCAGGAATAAGAATAACTTTAATTATTTTTCCATATTTCACGAAATATTCATAAATTTCTTCTTGACTCGCTCCAGTTGTCAAACCGTAATTAGCTATTACAACAAACTACGAAGAAGAAAATATTTTAGATAACTAAAATTAAAAATATGAAATGACATCGAATACAAATACTAACCCGAGTTGGATGAATTTTTACTTCAATCCCATCACCCCTCAAAATAGCTTTAACTCGCTCTTGTTTTCTAAATAATTTCTTCATACTTTTCGTCAATTTTACAATCTCCACGTTTTCCACCGCATCCATATTGATTTTAATTCGACTTACTAACCACCAGATGGCGCTGCGATAGTTTACACATCGTGAAATGTCGCCGTCTAGTTGTAGTTTGGTGCGTTAAATCTTCGGTAGGTTTGCACCATGTATACGTGCGTGACCACCGAAAATTGTAAAAACTGGGATAAATTTGGAAAAAGCGACTTGTAAGTATCTGAAACTGCATTTAAAAAACATCGTAATATCCTTAAGTACCAACCACTACCCTCAAACAAGCAAAATTAATTTTATAAGCAAAAATATTTGTCAAAATGACGTTAACCCTAATTCCTACTTTCCTCTACGATCAAGGACGTCGTTGTTGAAAACGAGTCAAAACCAAAACAAATCCATTTAAATCGCACACCGCACATTTTAAACAAACATTTACATCGTTTTCTTAATTATTTTATAGTATCAAGCAATGCAAGCTTGCTATACAAAACGCGAAAGATGAATCGCCTGCTATAACAGTAAAAAGCAATTCTAGAGGTAAGAAACTGACAGACTTTAATATTAAAAATATTAATATCCATTTTAAAATTTAAATTTAAATTTAAATTTAAATCACTTTTTTGTTGCAGATTTGAAGCGGTTATTATACGAACTATGTTGGCAAGTTTTAAAGGGCAATTTAAGACTCGAACAGGCGACGGGTGCCCTCGGGGATGTCATTGTAAGTTGGCTTGACATTAAAATTAGTATTTTTTTAGAGCTGAAAATTTGATTTTTAGCTGAAATTTTCGGTTTTTTGTGATGAATTTTTGTTTGATTTTGTGTTAGGGTTTACACGCGGACGTAACATCAACGTTAGCGGACATAGAAACGATAATAGGTGAGGAATTATGAATAATTTAGTCCGCAGGAAGGTGTGAAGATGATTGAATCTCAACCAACAGATGTTGAAACGCAATGTGCAGAAGACAAAAACCTCAGGGAAAAATTCATCGTCCTCGTCAACGCCTGTTTTCAGGTATTAAATTAAAAATCCAAGTTAATTCTATTCCATATTTAACCTAATTTAATTGTTTTTTTTATCAGATTATCCCTGAAAAAGTTGTAAAAGAAAGATTAGATGTCGATACACTGGCCGATGTGGGTGTCATTAAGAACAAATCAACCTTTTACACAAAATTTATTAGGATAAAGACGAAGCTTTTGTAAGTTAAAATAATATCGTAACTTGTAAAAACTTCTTTTCATTAAAATTTTCAGTTTTTCGGATGTTTACAGTTATAAGCAGCAAAAATTTAATTTGTTACGTGAAGAAAGTGAAGGGTATGCCAAACTGATCACCGAATTAAATCAAGAAATGTCCAGATCCACATCGCCAGATTATCTACTAGAAGTTATCAAATCTCTCATCGGTATGGACAATAAAAATTGTTACGATGATGTTTATATTAACTGTTTTGTTTTCAGGTTGTTTTAATTTGGATCCAAATCGCGTGCTTGATATAATTTTGGAATCATTTGAAAATCGTCCAGAACATTACGACTTCTTTATTCCTCTCATGCGTTCTTATATGTGCGACCAGACTACGTTATGTGAAGTTCTCGGGTTTAAATTTGAACAGGTTACAATAATAAAAATAAATTTTGTTTTGTATTTTTAACAAAAATTAAATTATTTAATTTCAGGCATTGCTAAATAGAGAATTATCACAATCGCTGTATACAGTCACCGCTCTCATGCTTCAACATAAATTAATTCCCTTAGAAGCAATATATTCTCACGTAAGATACTTTTAATTTAAAAATTTTGAAAATTTTTCTCGTATAAGTTTTTAAGTTGTGGATTTTAGTTAAAACCCAAAGATTCGGAAATAGCCGATCAACACAAGAAAGATTTTGCTGATGCTCAACAGACTACAAAAAAATTGGCTGTGGTTACACTGGCTGGAGATAAACCGACCGAGAAAACTGAAACTATTGACGATAAGGTAAGATTATGAATTTTTTAAGAAAGTAATTGATATTAATTTTAATTATTTTTTGAATAAATATCTTCAGTACCAGACAAATCAGAAGTTGGGTTTGTGCTTAGCTCTGCTACAAATTGGAGATTGGGAACACACTCAAATGATTATATCGAGGTTACCGCCTTACTACGCCATGTCGTACAAACCAATTCAGAGCGCGTTATGCAATTTGTTAAACTTTGTTATCGAACCGGTATACCGAAGGTAAAAAATTTAAAATTGACGTGTTTTTATTATTTTTATTTTTAATTTCGAAAATGTAATTTTTGTAGCAATTGTCAACTTCTAAAATCGATTAAGAAAAAGGCCGTAGCGACATTCGACAGTCCAGTCGCCGCCCGACCAGCGATTAATTTCGTGGATCTGAAATTGAACGCGTTTCCCATGTTAAACGCAATTGGATTGATGTTGCACACCGATCCATTGCTCTTAGTCAAAGTTATTCGACTGACTAAATCTTATTTTGCGAGCGTAAGTTTGACAGTTATAATTTTATGACTTTTTAGTCTTGAATAATTTTATTTTTTGACAGAAATCCGGTGGAAAACACGCGGTTCACAGTATAATCGACGAACCCGGTTTAGAAGTGAATTTTATTCAAGTGATGGATGAGGTGTTGTTGCCCTCGTTGTCGTTGTTAGAGTGCAATTGCTGTATCGCTGAAGAATTGTGGAGTTTGCTTCGTCTGCTTCCCTATCAACAACGGTATTAAAAGAAGTACAAAATATTTGAAATTAAGACTTTGTAAAATTTTGTTTTGATGTAGGTATTACTTGTACGCGCGATGGAAGAACGAATCGTATCAATCACATCCACTTCTCATCAAAACTCGTGCGGAGACGATGAAGAAAATCGCTTACATCATGAAGTATGATTTTACTTAGATTCTTTTGACTTCAATGTTTTTATTTCTGTTATTTTTGAATTTTAGACGTTTGAGTAAAGAGAACGTGAAACCGTCTGGACGACATATCGGGAAACTGAGTCACAGCAATCCGGGCCTCTTATTTGATTACGTAAGATTACAGCGTTGAGTTATTTACTTATCAGTTGAGAGATTAAATTTTTTGTTGTTTTTCATCGTAGATTTTATCTCAGATCCAAATGTGGAATAATTTAATCGGTCCTGTGGTCGATTCGCTCAAATATTTGACCAATTTATCATACGATGTCTTGGCTTGTATCCTTGAACAAAAATTTTCAACGTTTTTTGGTTTATTTTGGAATATTGACACTTTTTATCAATCTTAACTAAATCGGTCAGATTGCATTATCGAAGCACTTGCTAATCCTGAAAAGCAGCGCATGAAACACGACGGAACCAGTATATCTTTGTGGTTGCAGAGTAAGATAAACAAAATCTTAGCATTTTAGTGGACAAATTTAATTTAACTTTTTAAAATTTATTTTTAGGTTTGTCTAATTTTTGCGGCGCTATCTTCAAAAAATATTCCATTGAATTGACAGGATTGTTGCAGTATGTAGCCAACCAGTTGAAAGCGGAAAAGAGGTAAAATTTTAAACGAAATCACTTTAAAAATTGTTTTAATTCTGATTTTGATTTTTTGTTTTAGTTTGGACTTGCTGATTCTCAAAGAGATCGTGCAGAAAATGGCGGGGATCGAAGCGTTGGAGGAGATGACAGCTGATCAATTGGAAGCGATGGCGGGTGGCGAACTATTGCGAGCCGAAGGAGGATATTTTAGTTTGATTCGCAACACAAAAAAATCGTCGCAACGACTAAAAGATGCGCTGCTCGAACAGGATTTGGCCATTCCGCTTTGCATTTTGATGGCGCAGCAGCGGAACTGCGTCATCTACAAAGAACAAGAAAATAGTCACGTTAAACTAGTTGGTAAATTGTATGACCAGGTAAAGAACTCGAGTATTGATAGGTGAAATTTTGCGAGGAATGTTAAAAGAACTTTTGTTTGCAGTGCCAAGACACTCTGGTCCAGTTTGGAAGTTTTCTGGCGACAAATTTAAGCATGGATGATTACGTAAATCGGTTGCCACCTGTAAACGAGCTCATGTCTGGTTACCATATAATGTCAGACGTGGCGTTTTTCTTGTCTAGGCCTTTGTTTGCTCATGCGATTGCGGTACGTTAGATTTTTTGATTAGTGTTTAGTTTTGGTATAAAATATTTTACTAACTTTTTCCGATTTACAGTCCAAATTTGATGAACTCCGAAAATTAGAAAAAGGTAACAAAACAAGTTCCCAATCTCGACCTCAAAAGTATTTAGAAGTTGTGGAATCGGTAATGAGTCCGGTCGTCGAATCCGTTAAACCGCTTCATCAAGCCAAAGTCTGGGACGACATAAGGTGATTAAAATATTAATATAACGCAAAGAAATTAAATTAACTCAATTTGTTTACTTTTAGTCCGCAATTTTTCATGACGTTTTGGTCGCTTACGATGTACGATCTGTACGTGCCGAGCACGAGTTACGAACGTGAGATCGGAAAACTGAAAACGCAGATTGGGCACATTGACGATAACAAAGATATGGTTCAGAGTAAAAAGAAGAAAGAGATCGAACGGTGCAAGGCGCTTATGGAGAAGATTCAAGACGAGCAGAAGAAACAACGGGATCACTGCGAACGCGTACTTACTCGGCTAAAAAATGAAAAAGACTCGTGGTTTCTTTCCCGTACGAATTGAATGTTATTAATGTTTTACCTATTACTTTAAACTCTAATATTCGTTTTTTTAATAGGTTCGGCCAAAAACGAGACAATCACTCAGTTCCTTCAGCTGTGCGTTTTTCCGCGATGTATTTTCACCGCGATCGACGCGATTTATTGCGCTCGATTTGTGCACACGATACACAATCTGAAAACGCCAAATTTTTCGACGTTGATCTGCTATGATCGAGTTAGTATTTTTTAGTGCAGTGTTTAATAGAAAATTTGAATTCGGGATTTAAATATTTTTGTTTTTGTTTTTGAAGATTTTTTGTGATATCACGTACACCGTGACGTCGTGTACCGAGAATGAAGCGAATCGTTACGGACGATTTTTGTGCGCTATGTTGGAGACTGTGATGAGGTGGCATAGTAATAAGGAGATCTTTGAAAAGGAGTGTACAAACTATCCCGGATTTGTGACCAAGTTCCGAGTGGCTAACCAGGCGACCGAGAATGCTAGCGATCACGTGGATTACGAAAATTATCGACACGTTTGCCATAAGTGGCATTTTAAGATCACTAAGGTAGATTTTAAGTTGATTTTAATTTTGTATACAGGGTTGGATGTTTTTGGGATTAATTTTTGTTTTGGTTTTGGTGTTTTCAGGCTATGGTCACGTGTTTAACATCAGGAGATTACGTGCAAATTCGAAATTCTCTCATCATTCTCACTAAGGTTAGTTTTAAGGATTTTAGATTTCTATTTCGAATTCTTTTGAATTTTATCGAATTTTTAAAAAAATTTTGAATAATTTGTACCGACGTTGTTTTATATTTATATTTATTTTATTTTCAAGATTCTTCCGCATTACCCAGTTGTAAGCAATCTAGCCGTGGTGATAGAAAACCGAATTAAAAACGTGCAGGATAACGAAAAACAACAGAGACCAGATCTATTCACACTTGCCTTGGCGTATGTCTCACTTATAAAAATTGCTTTAACTCGCAATCACACGAAATTTACTCATTTTTTCGTATTGATTTTTATTTGCGTAGATATTTGGGTCAACTGAAAACAAAAAAATCAGTATTGATTCACGAGCACGAATTTCACCTGAAAGAAGTCAAGGATTCCGTGAGTCGATAAAGTTTTTATACAACTTTTGTTTATCTATTCTAATGTAAATTTTTTGCTGAAATTTTATAGGATAAATCCAACAGTTTGAAAAACGAGGCTTCGACCAGATCGCAGACCCCGAGTTCGAGTTTGACCAAAGATTTGACCAATAATACCACGACTGATAATAAATCTGGTAAATTTGACTAAAAACTGATAAAACAAGATTTAAAATTAAATTTTGTTGAATTTCTTTGCGTAGAAAAAGCGAAGGAACACAGCGTGAAAGATAGCACGAGCAAAGACAGCAGACGCGTTACCACTACCATCAAGTCGGAGACGCGACCTAAAAACGATAGCCGGGCCAACAACAGTAAACTGCTGCCGCCAAGCGGAGGAAAATCTTTATCAGCTAACAGCGGATCGAATTCTGGATCCACAGCGACTAAAAAAGATTCTACTGGGTAAAATAAATTTTTTAGGAAATTGAAATGATTTATTTTTGTGAGAAGTGACATATATTGTTTTTGGTTTAAAATTTAGGACTAAATCGTCGGGTGATAAAGAATCGCAAGTGTCGAGTGAGAAGAGCGCGGAGAAGAATAAAAAGTTTGAGGATAAAGTGAGCAGCGCGACGAGAGAATCGAGAGAGGAGCGATTTGCGATTAAAGATGATAAAGGCAATAAGGTAATGAGTGAAGTTATTTGAGTGGTTGTGAATAAAGTTAAAGGAAATTGATTTTTTGGGTTTTGTTTAGGTGGAAGATCGAGGGAGAAGCGAAAAATCGCAGTCGTCGCGAGATGAAGCGAAGGAAAAAAATTACGACGGCGAAGAACGAAGACACGCGAAGGAACCCGAAGTGCCGCTGGATAGCAGAACCGATCGAAGTTCGAGTGTTAGTTCCAACAACAGCAGCAGTGCTTCCCACAGTCTTCGGCGAAGTGTCGAACCGTCCGAAATCGATAGAGGTAAAATTTTTGCTAAATGAAATTTGTGAAATTTAACTGCTTTTGGTGCATTGATGATGTTTGTTGAGTCTATTTTTACGCTGTTTTGGCATTTAAAAATGTTAAATTCGAAGTCTTCATAGATTTCGTTATGACTAGAACTGAAATTTTCGGAATTTACAAAAATTAGAAATTTGGAAAATCTTGAAATCCGGAAAATTTTGAAATTTGCGAAATTTTATTTATTGTTTATAATAAATTTTCACGTACAAAAATTTCAAAAAATTACTAAATTTTTCAAAAAAAGTTAAAATTTTAGAATTTCTCTGACATTTTGATAAAAACGAGAAATTTCTCCGAATTTAAAATTTAATACCACAATCACTCTTCCCAATTTTCCAAACACAATTCCTTACCTCTCTTTTATTTCTATCCCGCAGATCCCAAGCGAAGAAAATTGGATCACACTTTACGATCGGGAAAGGTTAGTATACTGCTCAGATAGCTCACAATGAAATGGTCTGCGCACCAAAAAAATATTCCAACGCCGGGTGTGATTGCTGTTATCCTGAGTAGAAGCTCTCCTCAAGTGTGTGGGAAGTTGGCGATGAAGGGAGATGATTGGCGCACACACGCACGCAATTTATTTGAGAGAAAAATTTTTTCGCGGTGTCGTTTTTCTTTTCTGGATAAAAAATAATAATTTAAAATATAATCACCATTGGCCTAAACAAAAAGTCCTGCTGCTGCCGCTGCTGATACAGAAGAGAGTGTTGGTTTATAGAAGACAGACTTTTATCTCTTTTTTTGGTTTTAAGATTAAGTTTGTAAAATGGCGTCCTCTTCTGGTGGTTTTTTTTTTTTTTTTTTTTTTAAGTTGTATTTATTTTTGAGTTTTTGGGGGTTTTTGGGAGGAAGAGTGAAACTTGGTGTCGTCGAACTTTTGAACTGTGATTTGTGATTTTTGTGAAGTTTTGGTTTTCGACGTTTTGAAAAGTGCAAGTTTGTTTTCAAGATGGAGGAACTTTTTTTTGAGTCAACGTTGAAGAATTTTCTAATTTTTGGCTGTTTTTTGGTGGAGAAAGTTAATTTGTGTTCATTTCGTTCGTCGGGTTATTTTTTGATGATGAAACTGACATTTGACCACGTTTTGGCAGCGGATTTTTCGATGTCGAATTTTTGGCTACAAAATGGTTGTCGTGAAGTTGCATTTAGTGAGACATATTTTTGGAACTATTTTTGCACCAAGGGGATAATCCGATGAATGGACTGTGAAAAATGTGCAACTATAAAAAATTATAAATACTTAATTAATATATTCATAAATCCAAATCGATCAAAACCCAGAAAAATCTCAGGGATTTAAAAACAAGAATTTTTTTCCCGTTCTGGTAGCTTATCAATAACTAACTCATAAAAATACATTTAAATATCTATTTTCTTAAGTATTAATACTACTAATAATACATAACATTGTAAAATTTAAAAAAAAAAAAATTTTGTACAAGTTTTGTGTTTAACATTTTAAAACCCACAAATAATTATTTTTCCTGTAAAATCATACTCAAAATCTTAAAATTTAGCCTTAAAATTTAATTTTTTATTCATTATCAATCAATCAATCAATAATTTATTACTGAATTTTTTTTTATAAATATGTAAGTAGGTTTAAAAAATTTATTCGAATGTTTTAAAAAATAAGTACCTCTCTTTCTGCTAAGCATTTGTATTGGCAGTGACTTAATGTCACCCCTCTTCGATGACTTAAGACCAATTTCCCCCCTTTTAACACGCAAAGGGAGCTTTTTCTCTCTCTCGTCTTCTGTATCTTTATGTCTTGTTCTCTCCGCCATCGTCCCACTTGTTGTTCCACCGATTGCTGATTTGACATGACGGTCCAGTTGGTGACACCCGCGAGAACACCAATCAAATAAGAATGATGAGGCTTCTTGTCGTCCCGCAGAACCCTCGTCGTGATGAGAAAATCAAGGAGTTGGAGAAAGTGAAAGAGAAGACGAGTCGGGAAAAGTCGAGGTCGCGGGAACCAGAACGAGAACTGCTTAATCACAAGGAGAAGGAGAAGAAGTTGGATCGGAAAAGAGTGAGGGTATTTCGTTTTTTTTTGGTGGAGGTTGAACCTCGTTGTAACGAAGATTTTAATTTTGTTAAAACGAGGTTTTGTGGTGGAAAATTGTTAATTTTTCGCGAAGTGATTTTTAATTTTATTTTTTGGGTTTGGTTTGTAGGATAGATTTACCGAAGATCTCGCGTCGTTGTCTGATAGTAAACGTAGGAAAGAAGAAAATAGTGGTAAATAATATTAAAATGTCGATAAATTGTAGAAAAATTTGATACGATAAATTTGTGATTTGTTCTCGAAATAGGTAAATTATCGCGTCAACAAAACGGTGATCCTGATCGAGATAAGGATTATCATCATAGGGTACATAAAAGTATATTTAGTTAAAATAATTAAAATTTAATGTGAAATTAACTGAAAATTTCGTGGATTTGAATTTTTAGGAGGCGACTGGAGACAAAGATCGAATGAGAGACCGGAAAAGCGAATTGAAAGAGGAGAAAAAACAATATCCTTTTAAAAAGTGAATAAATTTAAAAATTTACATTTTGTGTAAATTTAGGTTATTTTCTTTAACTGAGTCTTACCGAAGTTCGAGTCGATGATTCGATTTTACGAAGAAGAGGCACGAGTAAAACAACAACGCACAATGCAAAGAAAAGTCGTAAAACATTGTGAACACTTATTCACTGTGTAAAAAATTGATATCATAAATTTTGTGGAAATTGTACGAAATTTGCTAACTTCGTTTGATGAGATGAGTAAAAATTGAGGGATATGGAATTGTATTTAAGAAATTTCGAATTAATTTGAGGAGTTAAACTTGATTTTGATTTTTCATTTCATTCCACTTTTTCGTGCAGCCAGGAAGGTTTAGTTTTTAAGAAGGCAAAATTTTTTGGTCAGTTTAACCAGCTGCACTTGTGTATTAGAGAAATTTAATTTGTATGTTTTAGTAGAGAAAATGGTGATTTAGAATTTTTAACGGTTAATTTTGTGTACTTTTAAACGTAAGTACGATTTGTTGAAACTAAATTAAATTAAATGGTTGTCACCCGTATGAAATTACAGTTGAATAAAACAAAATGTGGATTTTATTAGTCGTGCTATTTTTCCAACGAATGCGATAAATTTTTCCTGGAAAAAGTTTGGTTGTGTTGCGAGTGTTCATGGAGAAACTAAGTGTTCAAAAACAAAAATGTGATGTTTGCGTACGTTAAATGTAGAAATAAAGCAGTGAAAACGTATGCTGATAAAAGTGGATGTCAAAAATACGTCATCATGCGATTAAACTTCATGGAGGAAAAGTTTTGAATGTGGACGTCGACGTCGAACTAGCAACGGAGTCATAGCTGAAAAGGTAGGAAATTATATTTAAATTAAATTTGAACAAAGTGGAAAACTTTTTCCAGTCTGGTTTAATGTTATGTTATTCCACGACAAAAATTTGCAATGTTTTTACGAATTTTTTTTAGAAAAAATTTTTCTGTTATGGAACAGAAAATTTTTTCTCGAGCTATGAGTTTAATAAAGTAATAAAAGTTTAGAAAAGAAATTGTAAAAATGAGTGTTGCCCCGGCTGATTAATTGTAATCAGTTTAAAAAAATTTAAGCTTTAAAAACTTTTTTATATTATTTTGAACGAAATTATGTAAATTTTTAATTACGGAGTAATTGCCCGAGAAATTTTTTCATTTTCGTGAGAATGTAGTTCGTGACGTTCTTGCGAGGAAAGAACAACGTAGTATGTTCTAAGTTGTGGGTCGAAAATATTAGACAGAATCAAGCTCAAGAATTTATAATTACAACGATTTTTATTGAATCTACCGTCATGTTACGAATGGTGAAATTTGGAAGAGAAAGGAGTCGCTAAATTTAATAATTAGAGACAATTGTTTTCTAATTTTTGCAGTAATATTTAATTTTTATTTTAACATTTATTACCAGCGTGGCAATTGGTAAACTACTGGGATATCTTTTTGTCTGCATTGGCTCGTGTGGGTACAATTTTGGTAACATTCGTTTAATTGGTCTGAGTCCACACTATAAGTGAGTAATATTGTAAGGGCACATTTGACCTTGCAATCGATGCACTGTGGTGTTGGCGGATCAACTGTAACTTCTAACTTAAAGTCAGGGGATGTAACATTCGTAGGTTCGTCCTTTGATTGGCAATCAAAACAAACATCTAATTGTGTACATGTCGCTGTTTCGGTACAATTTTGGTAACAGCTATTTAACTCCAAAAGACCCCAACTCAAATTCTTAAACATAGACGCACATTCGAGTTTGCAGGCTGTGCAGCTTGCTGTTTGAGCGGGTGCCGAATAAATGTTAACATACGTCAAGCTTAACATAAAAAAAATAAAGAAAATCGAGTGTTTCATTTTAAAAGCAGTGCCTACGTACAAAAGAGAGTAATTAATTAGATCATTTACTTCAGATATTGATGAGAAAATATTATTACCTGCGCGAGAGTCGTCTGAAATATTTTCTAGGCAGCGGTAGTACTTGATGATTACTCCACAGGGATTTTATACAGATTTTCAATGTGGATGAGTTCAATTCTTTAGAGGGAACGATTAATCCCATACTTACACGTACTGCGATCGAACTTGGATCAACCAGAATTGGATCGAGTGCAATAAAGACAATTACTGAGGAGAAAAGAAAAACAACTCGCTTCAATTGCTTTGAAATTTATTTCCACATTTTGGCAGCATATGAATTCATTTAAGAAAAAATATTTTTATTTATCCAAATTTTAAACACAGTACAGTACATACAGCTCAACCTCGCTACAACGCGGTGGTTTGTAACAACACTGTAGCTATGTTACCGCGTTAAAAGTGAAGTCGCGTTGTCTCGGTAGGTTTGTGGTAACAAATTTTGGTCTTTTTCACCATTGAAACGGCTTGCGCTGACTCAATTAATGTAAATATTAATTCCATTGAGAGATTCTGATAAATTCTAAACAAAATCGCGCTAAAATTAGTAAATTTCTATGCATTTATGTAGTGTTTGGTAAATAAATGTCACGGAATAAAAACGGCGCACTATAACGAGCCATGCTACAGCGAAGTTGAGCTGTATTTGTATACGTGAATAATGTTATGTTGCCAAAATGTGGAAATAAACCAATTCTGGTTTGATCCAAATGCGGTCCGATCCAATTCTGATTCGATCCAAGTCCGGTTTGATCCAATTCCTGTTCGATCCAATTATTGTTTGATCTAATTTCGATTCGAAATAATTGAGATGTTGCAAAAGATGTTACCGCAATGAGTTGCGATTCAACGCCAAGGCCGTTTTTGGTGTGTTTTAAATGCTTTTACTATACATTCAATACCGACATTTTACACTAATTATTGTAACGACAATTATTCAACAGTACAGTATAAATTTAAGCAGATTTTTGAGAGAAGTTGAGTAAAATCAGTGGAATGTCAATTTGAAAATGTGACTCAGGTGATTTACAAAAAATATTTACAAATTACGAAAGATTCCAAAAAGAATTGTGAATTTTTTTTTTAAACAATTGAGAAAAATTCAATCAAAGTATTAGATAATAGACAGACGTGTTTGATAGATCATCAAAAAATTGTGAACATTTTTTTTAAACAAATTGTGAAAAATACGGTAGTGGAAATTCCACACGAAATATTGGCTAAATGATTGAATTGCGATACTGTATTTGAAAAATAGTGACCGGTAATGGAAAATACGTGAACAGTGGCAATAATAATAAATTATTGCTTAATATTGAAAAAAATGTGAAAGTTGTTGAAACGTTGACGTAAAGTATTGGATATTTCGTTAAAAAAAAATTCTAACAGGTGTTTGAAAAGTGAAATGAAATTCCAATTGCGAAAATGTGTTTTAAGAAAAACAAACCCACAACAATTTTAAGTACAATGAGGCCTCAATATAAAGCGATTGATTTTAAACTCCACTCCTTCACAACTTTGTAAAATCCAATTACAATTTGACTGCGACGACAGAATTTCTCTACTCTTAATCGCGGCGTTATAACGAGGCTATATTATACTGATATTACTAATAACATGTAAAGAATATAACAAGAAAAATTATAAATGTTGACGCGATTGCGATCCCTGCTAAGCGATCAATCGTTTTAATTTTGGTGCGATTTTCTGCAGCAGTAACCTAACGTAAGATATTTATGAAAAAACATTATTATTGATTAATTTTATTTAGACAAGCTGTAGTTAATATCCGACCTTTTTTTGCTCCGACTTATTTCTTACGGTTAAAATATTTTCGTGATTAATTTTCTTCAATGTTAATTTACGGTGAATGAAACTGACAAAACAAAACTCTGCCAAGCTCAGAAACACCGCAAATAAACAACCAATCATAAATACATCAATTTTTTTTATGTAACCAACTGCTGGTAATTCTTTTTGTGAATTTAGAAATTGATTGGACACGGTCAAAAGAGTGGATAAACATATCGCTACTCTCGGCGCGATATTTTCCACGTCTAATGTGTACGAAACCCACGAAACAGTAACTGTTATGATGTTCGGAGCAAAGGTGGTGAGGATAAAATGCCCCGAAATTCTTTTTAGGACAATTCCGATTCTAGAACATGATACGGTAGCTTAAAATAGTAAAAATAAGTAAAAATTATTTCGTCAATCACTCCATACAGCACAATGAAATATTTTTTGAGAGTGCACATAATTATTGTACTTACAATAATGGACACAGTCATCAACAATGAACTTAATTAGCTGCCAATCGGGGGGAGTAGTTGTTTGGATTTTACGAATTGAGTTCATTACCTGGCTCTTTATGTACAAGTCCTTTTTCAAAGGACCTAAATTAAAGTAAGATATAATTTACGAGGATAGTTCAGTAAGAAAGGTTCCCAAAATAAAAATAAATTAACAACATGGAGATGATTACTTGGGGCAATGGGAAGAAATGGAAATTTCACGACGACAAATCAGGACATTAAAGCATGATTGGGAGAATTTCCGTGGGACCAACCCTAAAACAATGCCACCAGATCACTAAACCATTCCCACATGTCAGAGAATTAATGAAGACTCAACCCAGGTAGAAAAACTGGTGCAAAACCCATAGAATTCGAGTTGAGGGTTTAATGCAGGGGTACATATTAAAGCTAATATGACAGGGCTCGACATGCAAGTCACTCCGCCCAGCTGGCGAGATGATTTTTCTGCTAGCGACCAAAGTTTTGGTGCAGTTTTTCTCTATTATCGTGATATTCAGGCCAATTTTTGCTAAAGAGGGGATGTTCTGGCGAGTGCAAATTTTGCTTGACAAGTGAAACTTTGACCAATTTATCGTCCAATATCATGAAATCATCTCATGTGTTGTTAATTTTTTTTAAATTCGGAGAATTTTAGTTTCTGAGCAAGCCTCTTGATATAAACATATTGCGAAGTGCCCGTGAAACTGATTTTTGTTCTACTTGTGAAATATTACCAAAAGAGAAAACCTCGATGAAACACGTGTGTTCGTCGTTTGGGAATTTGGACAGGTCAAAAAAACAATTAAAATTGCAGGAAAAGGGCCTAATTAATGCGCGTAGTAAACATTAATTCAACCAAGTAGAGCATTAACAATATTAAATATAACACTCACGCAAATTTCACTGTCAGAAACTTCAAAGACGGGAAATATATCAGCGATCTTTCATGGAATTGGAGAATTCCCCGACGGCCGGTGCTACACGAGACATGATTCCGGAAATCGATTTGAGGGATCCAGATTAGGTCCAGCACTTTATGATCGTAAGTTGTGAAAACCTCGCCACGTAATTTACTAGTGCCACTCAATCGCTCATCGAACCAATTAAATGAAATTTCGCAATCGACGAAAATCTCCTCCAAAATAATATTTATGTTAGAGTTGAGATTATGTGTGTTTTTTAATTTACCATTCTTTGAAGATCCACTTTGGCCACGCGAAACAAAATAAACTCGAGCCCAACTACAACTAAGAAAAACAAATTAAATTTTATGTGATTAAGATTTGAAAACTATTCACTGTATGCGTGCGATAAATACAACACAACATGCATAAAACTATGTCAATAATTCTGCTAGACCAAAAAATTGTTTAAAAAGTGCTAGCAAATAGTCTCAATAAAAAAAGTCAATTGCGAAATCAAAGGTCAAATGCAAGTTGCTCCACCCCGCTAATTCCTTTGCTGTCTGTTTCGAAAACAGAGACAAAATTCGACCGAATTACCGTACTGTAATTTTACCTGCTTCAGTGGAATTTGGATTTTTCGGCAATGTTTTATCATAGTTCTCGGGTATGGCATTTTCAACATCCTCTCTGGTCAGTATCCTGCAAATACATTTATTAAAATTACTTCGTAGAATAATAATTTAATACAATTACATTGGCTGGTTGGACTCACAGACTTTCACTTTGGCGGATGATTGTTTCTGTTGTTGCAGCAATCATCAAAATTGCAGTAACCATGTACATTCTGCTTTATTTTTTAGTCCACTTGAAGTACTAAAAATAAATTGAAAGTTTGTTAAAAGTTGCGGAGTTGTAACGAGAAACAAATGTCATCAATACTGGTCAAATAACCCTCGCGAAATAGATGACCTTTGTACCTGCAGTGTTTACTATTTAGAGGGCGACGTTTATTAGAGGTCGCTGATTATTACAATAAATACGATAGGTTTGTTTGAAAATTGTGGGCCCCCTTTGTTTAGCAACAGATGACATCGTCGTCAGCGATTGGTCATCTTGCAATGGTTGTTGCTAATCCTAAACTTTGCAAAATACATAAACATTTAATTACAGTATAAGGATCTTAGCTTTTGATTAATAACGGAATTAATTGATTCCTTCTATATGTACCGTACTACATACAGTATTTCTTCACAGTTTAGTAAACGGTATACAATAGAAGATTTTCATAATGTACCTCCGTTATATGCAGAGAACAAAATGGTGAGAAATGTCGCTCTGTTTGTTAGGGCATTTTATACCTAGGAAACCCCGGGCATAAATGATCACTTCGTAATTGACCGAAAGCGAATCGGCTCCGGTGATTGATTAACGTATTAACCAGTTGTATCAGCTGTGATAGTAGTGTATTAGTTGTGACAATGGCGGATGTGATTGTCAATTGACAATCTCATCCGCCATTATCAGCCGTCGCACCCACTTGATTCGATCAATACGTGCCTCTGTTGCGTCTCATACGCGTTTTATTTTAAACCCCGAAACACATTTAATTCTAAACATTTTCCCCCATTTTTGCCTTCCTTAATTTCAATGGCGTTAACACATTAGAGGCTATGCAACGCACCGAAGTATACGTACAGTACATGGAGATGTAGTACATCTGTGGAGTTGCAACAGCACAATTCTTATTATAACGCGACGGGACATATGTGTAATTTACCCCAGTAATGTATGTAATTTCTGATAATCAACTAATTTTTTAACATGGTGTACCGCAGTATATACCGCAATTATTCAAATTTTTTTTGAAAAAAAAAGGGCGGCAAAATTTTTTTATGTGGGAAAAATAGGGCAACCAAGAAATTAATAAAAATTTCAATTCGATATATCGCTAAATTCGTTATAATGATGTTCGATGTAGCGAGATGCGACCTGTAGTAGCAATCCATAATTTCTCGAGACGTCCTGTAATAATTTTTACCACATAGCGTGATGTTCCGGGTTAGCTCCACAGCTTAGCTAGCTCCGTGTTGTAATGTGAATTAAAATATAAGCTTTTTCATTTCAAAGTCAGATTCAGCCTGTTTAAGGTTTTTAAAAGTGTAAAAATCTTGCGCTAGAATTCTTAGCAAAAACTTGAGCACAAAACCATAGACAGATAAAAAAAATTTGCCAATGTTGGGGATTTTTGCATGTAATAAAATTGTTCATTTCTCCACATACAGCCTAAGATGTATCAAGAGGAAAATGAAGTTACCTTGTTCAGTCCGGTAGCAGGACGTTGTTGCGCTGACCGTTGTGACCAAGTCCGCTGAACGTTGTGTTTAACACTGCGTTTCCGTTGAAAGTTGCGTTCAAGTCCTGCGAAGCGTTGCGGTACACTAAATCTGATCACTGGGATATAGTACAAATAATTGTGTGGTTATTGAAAAAGAACTTTTATTTCGAGCAATATAGTGACGTGCACAATTTAACAGCCGGGTGGGATAATTATTAAACACTATACTAATAAAAGTTTGTCTTTTTCTTCGAATTCAACCAACATCTTTGTGCTATAACTTTGTGGCAAAAAAAGTCCTGTTGGTGGTTTTTTAAACGGTTTACGTAGCAGAGGTTTACTTACGAGAGAATTTTTCAAGCTGCTGTCTTTCATCTGGTCTCAGCGCACAATGATCGTCAAAGTTTTAATTACTGCGTGGTTAGAATACGTCAGTAAATCGTTACCACCATTCATGGGCCAAGTTTACCAACGAAATAATTAGTTATTAAAATGAGTTGAAAAATTATGATAAGTAGAAGTTGTCTATATACGTACGAACTCAGAATTTAAAACCGCAATACAAAATTCAAACTTGAAAATAAAAAAAATATGCTTCAACGAGTGACTAACTGCAAAAAAAATTCAAACTTCGATGTACTGTATTGAAACTTTTCTAGTCGGAAAAATTGATGTGCGTTTGATTAACAAAAATCAAACTAAATAAACAGCATACTAATACGCGTAAAAATGACTTCGGTTTTTCATTTAGCAAATTTTGAACTATCTATTACAAAAATTTAAATTTTAATTTAGCGGAGTTGAATCTGATTTTACAAAATTTTTAGTTACTTTTCGGTGACCTGGAAATTTTATCGAAAAAGGGTTAGTTGTGTAAGTAGAGACAAAAATAAATGTATAATAAGCAAAATTAAAATCAACACATAAATTCGGTTTTTTAGAGTTCCTCTTTCACCTGTCGGTCCATTTCAGTCCTCGTCCTGTATAACGCGGGACGTAGTGAATTATTTCCTGCAAACCTCCTTTATTCTCCTCCCATTTCGTGCTGAATTGATTCTGAGGGCAATAATAAAACCAGCATGGACACTGTTTTTAACATTCTGTACCATCAAGGGAGGCATAATTGATTTTACGTAGCCTTCTCAGCTGCAGAAGTTCGGAGAATTTCCAATGCTCGTCATTATTTTACTGAAACCTCTTTATTTAGTCCCTTATTTCTGGTTGTACTCTATAGTACAGTATAGTACTGAAATCGTGTTGTTTTTATTCTCATGCACACATGCATTGAATATCGCGCCTAAGCCGACGAGAAATTTTGGGGCTTGAGTTTTATTGTACTGAAGTTGAGGTCGAGGTCTATTTTTCTCCAATTCTACTAAAATCAATTCGAGTTAATTTAACAAGAAATTCTGCGTATTTTGACTTCAACCAGGTAAAATTATCTCAGTATTACCACGTATACTTTAAATCCAATTACGGAGTATGATTTTTGAAAATGTGCGTATTGTACAATATTTAAACCGTACAAAAAAATTGTTAATCTCAATTGCAAATTTATTCCCTGTACCAATTTGTAAAATTCCCTAACTTTAACCTTGGACGAACATAACCTTAAAAAACAAATCTTCAATCTAAATTCGTGTAAAAAATTTGGTGATTATTTACAGTGTTCCGTTTGTTTACGGTTTAATTTAATTGCTGAATGAAAAAAATTCTTTATTAGGGAGGAAATCTCGATACCAAATTAAGAAAAACACAGCAGTGTAATTTTTCGGGTAAATTTCATAAGCTCTGATTTAAATTTGAATTAATTTTCATTTAAAAGGAATTCCAGAAGTATAACTGAATTATTTTGGTATAATTGGACTAAAATTTGCAACTCGTAAATTAACGTTACGTATTTCAATTTATTTTGCCACAATTTGAATTTAAGTTTACTAAATTGGTTGTTTATTTTGGCAGAATTTGACTTAACCGTTACGAAATTGAGGTTAATTGAACCAGATGTGAAGTACACGTTCGTAACGGTTCACTTTTTGTACTCAAATAAAATTTGTTAAAATAAAATAACGAGCCCCTTTCACCTGTCACTTCACTTTGATCCTCGCTTTTGTAAAGCGGAAAGTGACGGTGGCTATGTCCTGCAACCCTCTTTTATTCGTTTCCCCTGTTGTGCTGAATTGCCCTAAGGACAATATTACGCCCAAATTATAAACTACTTTTTTAACATCCGGCACCAACAACAAAGCTTAACTGGTTCTGGACTTTGGAGAAACTACAGGTCTCATCATTATCACAATGCGGCAAGCTCTCGTTGGCTTGTGGACGTCAAATCAACTAGGTTAATTTGACAAATTATGTACAAATTTTGCACAAATTATGGGTTGTCCGTGACAGAAAATACCAGTTGCTCCTGTATTTTCTCCTTTAATTCACATCACTGCTGTGGTTAGGCACCGAAGCCAACCCATTTTATTATTATTACATTTTATTAATTCTACTTCAATTTCACGCTTATTTTTGGTTATTTAACATACAGAATTTGAGCTTAGTCTTACTGGGTTGAGATTTATTTTTCTCCAGTTCTATCAAAATATATCTTTTGAGTGATATTTATAGAAATGCAGATTTTTTGATGATTTTAAAAAAAATACTATTCGAGAGTAACTTTTTGACTGGTTGAGTTGAAAAATTATTATACAGTACTGTAGTTTTATATTTTACTTTTGCTGTTTAAATTAATTCACAAACACAAGGTTTTATTGTTTTACATTCTTGAATTTATGCTCATTTAAGTTTAAAGAATAGATATTTATATTTATTAACCTTTCTCACTTTTCTCACGAATAATTGTAAAAATACTTAAAAAACTTCGTTTTTCGTACTGCAACAGGAAATGTTTGGGGAACGTTGAGTGACGTCATCACTTTTATCAATACAGTTACTGTCGCAGCTGGAACGCTGTGAAAGTAATTTAACGGCAGTTTATTTCGAACGAATAACAAAAAAGTTTTTCTCTGAAATTTTTTAATATTATTGGATTTTTACCGTCCGAATGAATTTTAAACTCAAATCCAAATTTACTCCATTTTCCAACTTTAACGAAATTCCTTAAACTCTAAATTAAGGTTAACTGTTTTGAAAAATAAAATTTTTCAACAGTCTTTAATACGGTGTAAAAGAGTGCAAAAGTTTGGTGATGATGTCTCTAACTGAAATTAATACCGTAATTTTTGTTTAAAATTCTACACAAATTGCGAATATAAGAAAAACTTTTGTTTCTACGAATTAGAAACTTTATAATTAATTTTTCACTAAATTTGAAAACTTTATAATATTTTACATTGACGTTGAAATAACATAACCTGAAATTTTTTTATAAAAATATTTTAAAATAATTTTTTGATTTAAATTTTACAACAGATGTGAACTTGAGGGAAATTTTACTGACTCGAAATTAAATCTGACACCACTTGAACAAAATTTGAGTTAATTGAGAATACACGTAAATCCGAAACTAATTGGGAATTATTTGGTAAAATTAAAAAAAAATCTGCCGAACACAAATTAAATTTGCAAAATTTCAGTTTAACTCAACTGAATTCTTAAAATTGATCAAGTCAAATTTAATTGAAATTAAATTAAATATGACAGAATTTCATTTAAATTTATTACAACTGTAACTAATCAAAATAATGTTGACATATTTTATTGCCTTATTTTTCTGGGAAACTCCAATAGTCACATATTATATTTTGCACCACGCTCGCAAAATTTTCTTGACCTTGGAAAATTGTATTTCAGAAAATTGAATTAAACTGATATTTAAACAGAAAAATTTACTTGACGTAATTTTACCAATATTTTCTTCGTTTTTGATCGCTTAGAAAATTTTTTTGTTTGCGTTGATCTAATTTATTAAAACAGACGCTCAATATCAACTTGGTTAGTGATTTGAAATAAAAATTTCAAGCAGCAGTTTTAATATCAGTCGTAAAAAGTTTAAGGTTAAACTTGGAGTTTATAGATTTGCTTAAATTTTACTTTTACTTAATTAATTAATGCAACCCCCAAATTTTTATATTATTACTTGATACCGTACGTTGAAATTTAAAAGCTAGATAATTTTATTTATTAACACTTTTCATTTTTCTTTAAAATATTGTAAAATGGTAAAAGATATCACGTTACTTTCATGCGTCATTTGAATGACGTCATTGTTCTCGATGCTGTGAGTGTCACAGCTGGAAAGCGATGAGAGGTTTATTTAGGTCGAGTAAAACGGAAATTTTTCTGTCTGAAACTTTTGAATTTGTTTGTGTGAATAATGGTTTTAATTCAATAATACTTTCCTTATTTTTTTACCTTTCCTAGTTTATTACCGGGAAAATTTTTCGTTTGCTCTGACGCAGTTTATTACAACAGATGTTAACCGTTCTCGTGACTTGAAATAAAATTTTCCAAAACGGAAAAGTTTTAAAGTGGTTGTAATGTTGAAATTTAAGATACCAGTGCATTAGAAAAATTGTGATGAGTGTGTGAATATTATATTGTTTGTACATACTGTATCTGTGTGCCTATTGGTTAAAATTTGTGAACTTTTGGGTGATTTTTGTAAATGTGCGAGATTTTTTCTACCTTATCTTTTGAAATTTCTAACTCTTTATTTTTGTTTCCGTTGTTCGTTAAAAACGTAAATTCTTTAAATTGAAAAAAAACCTAATTGAAATTTAAAGGCTAACTATTTTTACCAGAAGTTTGTCGAAGTTTCACTTTTTCAAATTTAAACAATCAGTGTCGTAGTGTGGGTAGTAATGAAAGCAAATAGACGGTACCATAGTTTATTTCGAACAAGAAAAATTTCTACTTGAGATTTTGCGATTTTTGCTGATTGTTCTCCACACGAATAATTTTTAATCTTAATTTCTAATTTGCTTTATCTTTAGTTTAGAATAAGCAAACTTCAAAAATTTTAAATTTAATTTTTAAAAGAGGAGAAAATTTTACTTCCAGGTAAAAAATGACGTGAAAAAATTTTGGTGATGATTCCTGATACCGGTACTGAGATAGACTAATTTATTAAAAACTGAATTAAAATTGTTTATGTAGTGAATACTCAGTAATTTTTGGATGTTTTATTCAAGGACGGAAACAGTGGGGAGCAAGAATTTGTTTTAACGCTTCTAAGCGATTTTGTTACCTCAGCTGCAACGTTAACAAACACTTTGCGGTAATAAAATACGTAATTTCAAGTCAAATCAATATTTCAGACTATTTTGAGAAAATGTTGAAATACTGAGTACTTAAATTTAAAACGTACATTAGAAGGAAAAATTATTTTTCATTGTCAGGGTTTTCCTGGATAATAAATTCAGCCACGCGCAGCGTTTTGGACACCTGACAGCACAGCAAACAAATAAAATTTTCAGTTTTCACAAATGTTAATTCGTGGATTATCTATATACAAAATATGAAATTTCGATATTTAAAATTTCACTAGCCCGGAAAGAAATTTACTCGCTGGCTTCCCCCATCTTAAGCAAGAATGTATAAATTAATGAAAACAGGGTACCTATATTGCAGCCGCCTATACAAAATCCACTCGCCAGCGGCGAGTTAAACTATGATATTTTCCCATCGGAAACTGGTTGGGGATAGGTCCATGAAATTACCGGCAAATGTTTTCACCCCTGAAAAGTTGTTTTTGTCAAGAAAATAAGTGTGAAAAAAGTGTTAAATCACTTAATTTAATTATTCAAAAGTGATTATTCTGCTCTGCCATTTCTAGTTACACACTGACCAGAAAAATAAAATTAATTAAGACAATTTTTTTTGTATTAATTAGATACTGTATTTCGGGGGACAACTCAGGTACCGGGAAAACTCACGAATATCGAAATTTGGAAAAATTTGTAAAATTCCGGGGTTACGATTGGGGAATCTGCAAATTTATTCGAAGCGAGTGAAATCAGCAGGGAACGAATTACGTTATTTGGTCATTCTCTCTCATTATAACCGCCATCGCGCCAAACCGTGTCATTTTTCCACGCCTGCAACAGTACAACTTTTGTTGTGCGGCTGCCGCTGCAAAAATTGCACACCAAACCACGAAATGACATTCTTTGCTGCGCGTGCGTACACCACACACCACTTAAGACATTTATGTCGTCAATTTTCTTAACGCTGAAATGTGGCACAATTTGATTATACGGATTTTATTCATTATTGTGTCGAATAGATTAACTTGCTATTAGAAATCTACTGTACACATTAGGTGATAGAGCATGACATTTTCTCCTACCCAAAACCGGTGAGGAAGCCCCGTCCCCGGGGCGGGAATGATCGGGACCTGGTCAACAAACACCCCCGGAATCCCCTACATATCCCAGTTTCCCGTATATCCCCGGACCCCACTAATGTCCGCGAAAAATTTCCCAAATGTCTTGACACCTGAAACATTTTGTGTAAAAAAAAAAACAACCAGTGCGAATGTGCGCAGTTTGTTTTAACAACTCACATTATGCAGTTTTCGCATAAAATAAAATAAAGAAAATTTTGTTTTCCCATAGTTTTAATTTTGCGGGGATGAATGGGAAAATTCGGGGAAATTGTCAGAATTTAGAAATTTCTGATGTTCCGGGGGTTACTGTCAGAGAAGCTGAAAATTTATTCCGGGCGAAGGATAAATTTCTCTCCCGCGTCATAATCTAGCTAGTGGCTGCGGTGAGCAAGTACATGACTATAGGGCACCAAGAATAGCTTAATTTGAAAGGGGATTGGCACAAAATGTCTCAATTCTTGTTAACCCCACCATTAGCTCTTCTACCTATTTTGGCGACCAGTTTTATAAACACTGATGGGGCGTGATAACAACTTTTAGCACCTCCTTCAAATTCTACCATTTACGTTCAAAAGTTTCTATGCGTGTGTGGAGTAAATCGTCTGCTTTAGCTGCATATGCTCAGCAAGCCATTGAGCACTTGCGGAAATCGACGTGCGCTATTAAAATTTCACACCATGCTCCACTACACACCAGTAATGAATCAAATAAGTCTTTCCACCAAGAGAGGAATATACCAGTAGTTAATGAAAGGATGGACATGAAAAAAGAGGACTCCTTGGGTCAACCCCAACTGCTAGGGTAATGAATAAAATTATTTTTCGGTCAAAAGAATGATACAGCTAATGTTGGGACAACCTTGAGACAAGACTGCTCCTATTAATCCCCAAAGTGTCACAGGTCGTCTAATTAGTTAAGAGTTAAGAGAATGTGAAAAATTAGAAATTACAAACATACAAGTGTATAAAGAAAATTCAGATAAAAATATGTTCTTAGAAATGTGTTAGAAATTACAAACATACAAGTGTATAAAGAAAATTCACATAAAAAATATGTTCTTAGAAATGTGTTAGAAATTACTGTACATGCATTAAAGTAGAGCAATGAAATTAACCACATTAATTTTCTTACAAATTGGACCATGTTTACGATATAAGGCATGGGATTAAGTACTTATTACGTTTAAATTAATTGGAATTGTCACTATATAAAACTATTCAACAGCTTGAAGATAACGTGTACTAAATTGTTTTTTAAATGACTTACTTTTCGAATTAATATAATTTTTGCAATTATTTTAATCACAGTATTTAATTTTTAAAAATTGCAAACTGCATACCTGAGCTTTTCTACTTCACCGATTTTCCGGAATGGCGTTGTATTACGGTATCGGTGATTGCTGCGCGGAGTGCAATAAACTTTGTTTGAACTCAGAGTAGTTTTAAGAGTTCAAACGTCGTACTCTAATTTTAACGCAATATACACGTTTAAAATTAATTTGTTTATCATTAGTCTGAATAGTTGTAGTAATTGGTATCGACTATCGAAGTCACATGTCAGCGTAGCACCTTCATTTATTTATAGAGGTGCAGTATGAAAGAATGGATGGATACGAACACGCTCGTGGCGGCCGCCATAGGCGACCTTGCACGCCCGCCAAAGTTATATCGTTCCTCGTTGAGTGTACGCGCTGGACCCGAAACATACTGCACTTGTACACTGCATTGGCGGCGTGGCTCAGCACAGCCGTCGTCGTCGCAATTCCAGAATGGGCACTCGGAAATCGGGATACTTAACACACAATAAATGTTGGTTCAAGAAAGTTACTTTCGTCGTCCGTGTTTGAAGGCTCGTTTCACTCGCTCGTCGTGGTTTTGGTATCCACCCCCACCCAGTCTTATCCCGGTATAATTTTCCCCCTTCGCCCCTTCTACTTTCACATCTCCATCTCCAATTCCCTTCTCTAATCCCGTATTTTCTTTATATATCTCACCCTAGCGGGTGTCGTTCGCACTTTTTCCACCCCTCAGGTATATAAATATTCCTGGTCGTGGCGTGACCCAGCTTGAGAATCGTAATAACGATGAATTATGAAGACAATATTTTTAAACCGTGTGAAGTTAAAGTTATGTATACTTTTATTTTGGGCAGTACGCAAAGAGAGATTGAAGCAACTCCGTGTAAAAAATTCATTGCTAAAGAAAATACCTCAATTTTTGTTTAAATTGGAGTAATAATTTGCCTATTTTAGAAAAGGGATAAATTTTTCACTTTGATGAAAAATTCCTCTTATTCAACACAACATTTTAATGTGTTTTGCAGTATACTTTTTAAATGATTCTGAATCGTGTAAGAAAGGAACTGTAGCTTACTTTGTATTGTAAACGAAAATACTGCTGGAAATTTTTTTTTGGGATTAATTATTAATGAAAATGAATCGTGCTTGTTTACATCGAGATCAAAGTCGAGTGTACCAAGAAAAATAGCATAAAAAGAAAATTTGAGGAACGGTTGTAAATCCTGCAGGTGTAGGTATAAAATCTCATCGTAGCTGAAAGAAAATTCCCGAATACAGTATTTCATTTTGTATTTACTGCAATCTCAATTTGTTATTTGTCATGTTAGAGAGTTTGCGGACTGCATTTTTCCGTTATGTTATAAAAAACAGTGATCCTGATCGAGATAAAGATTAACATCATAGGGTACATAAAAGTATATTTATATTTAGTTAAAATAATTAAAATTTACGTGAAATTAACTGAAAATTTGGTGGATTTGAATTTTTAGGAGGCGACAGGAGACAAAGATCGAATGAGAGACCGGAAAAGCGAATTGAAAGAGGAGAAAAAACAATATCCTTTTAAAACGTGAATAAATTTAAAAATTTACATTTTTTGTGTAAATTTAGGTTATTTTCTTTAACTGACTCTTACCGAAGTTCGAGTCGATGATTCAATTTTACGAAAAAGAGGTACGAGTAAAACAACAACGCTCAATGCAAAGAAAAGTCGTAAAACATTGTGAACACTTATTCACTGTAAAAAATTGATATAATAAATTTTGTGGAAATTGTATGAAATTTGCTAAGTTCGTTTGATGAGATGAGTAAAAATTGAGGGATATGGAATTGTATTTAAGAAATTTCGAATTAATTTGAGGAGTTAAACTTGATTTTGATTTTTCATTTCATTCCACTTTTTCGTGCAGCCAGGAAGGTTTAGTTTTTAAGAAGGCAAAATTTTTTGGTCAGTTTAACCAGCTGCACTTGTGTATTAGAGAAATTTAATTTGTATGTTTTAGTAGAGAAAATGGTGATTTAGAATTTTTAACGGTTAATTTTGTGTACTTTTAAACGTAAGTACGATTTGTTGAAACTAAATTAAATTAAATGGTTGTCACCCGTATGAAATTACAGTTGAATAAAACAAAATGTGGATTTTATTTGTCGTGCTATTTTTCCAACGAATGCGATAAATTTTTCCTGGAAAAAGTTTGGTTTTGTTGCGAGTGTTCATGGAGAAACTAAGTGTTCAAAAACAAAAATGTGGTGCTTCGTACATTAAATGTAGAAATGAAACGGTGAAAACGTATGCTGATAAAACTGGACGTCAAAAATACGTCTTCAAGCGATTAAACTTCAAGGAAGAAAAAGTTTTGAATGTGGACGTCGACGTCGAACTAGCAACGCAGTCACAGCTGAAAAGGTAGGAAATTATATTTAAATTAAATTTGAACTAAATGGAAAACTTTTTCCAGTCTGGTTTAATGTTACGTTATTCCACGACAAAAGTTTTTACGATTTTTTTGAGAAAAATTTTTCTGTAATGTAACAGAAAATTTTTTCTCGAGCTATGAGTTTAATAAATTAATACGTAAGAGCTTTTGTAACTGAGTTATAAGATTAATCGACGGAAAGTTTAGAAAAGAAATTGTAAAAATGAGTGTTGTCCCGGCTGATTAATTGTAATCAGTTTAAAAAAATTTAAGCTCTAGAAACTTTTTATATTATTTTGATCGAAATTATATAAATTTTTAATTACGGAGTAATTGCCCGAGAAATTTTTCATTTTGGTGAGAATGTAGTTCGTGACGTTCTTGCGAGGAAAGAACAACGTACTATGTTCTAAGTTGTGGGTCGAAAATATTAGACAGAATCAAGGTCAAGAATTTATAATTGCAACGATTTTTATTGAGTCTACCGTCATGTTACGAATGGTGAAATTTTGAAGAGAAAGGAATCACTAAATTTAATAATTAGAGACAATTGTTTTTTAATTTTTGCAAGAATATTTAATTTTTATTTCAACATTTATTCCCACTTTGCCTGGTAAAGTACTGGGATATCTTTTTGTCTGCATTGGCTCGTATGGGTACAATTTTGGTAACATACGTTTAAGCTCCTTAGGTCCCCACTATTAGTCAATAATAAAAGGGAACATTCGTCAATGCAAGTGATGCATTTTGGTGTTGGCGGATCAACTGTAACTTCTAACTCAACGTCAGGGAGTGTAATTTTCGTAGAATCGTCCTTTGATTGGCAATCAAGACAAACATCTAATTGTGTGCATGTCGCTATGTGGGTACAATTTTGGTAACATGTATATAACTGCGAAAGACTCCAACTCAAATTCTTAAACATAAACCCACATTCGGTTAAGCAAGCTGTGCAGTTTGCTGTTTGAGCGGGTGCCGAATAAACGTTAGCATACATCAAGCTTAGCATTAAAAACATGAAGAAAATCGAGTGTTTCATTTTAAAAGCAGTGTCTACGTAAAAAAGAAAGTAATTAATTAGATTATTTACTTCAGATATTGATGAGAAAATAGTGTTATTACCTGCGTGAGATTCGTCGGGAAGATTTTATAGGCAGCAGTAGTATTTGATGATTACCCCACCGGGATTTTATACAGATTTTCAATGTGGATGAGTTCAATTCTATAGAGGAAACAGTTAATCCCACATTTGTACTTACTGCGTCGAATGACTAAAGTTTAATTTTTCCTTAAAAGATAACAATTTTTTGGTTATGATAAATTAGGAGCACTCGCCGTTCTTACTTTCAAACAAGATTTTATTATAAATTAAATGTTCTTCAACATTTCATACTTGCAGGCAAACAATATATAAAAGTAGTCACTGAATCCAACGCAAAAATAAACTGGAAAATTTCCTGTTTGAAATTTTTAGTCAGCGTTGTGCTTTGAGTCAAATTTACCAATTTTTAAATTTAATCTGCGTCGTGTAAATTTTATTGAATTTTAAAAACAAACCTGTGGAAATTTTTGTCTGCTTAATTAATTTAATATAAGTACAGAATTGTGTTAGTTCGTTTAAAAAAAAAAAATTTGTTTTTGAGAAGTTTTGTTATTCTGTGTAACGGTAATAAATCGTACACGCGCCGGAGTTGTCATTTTTCTCGGTGAAATAAACAGGAAAATGTGCCGTGTAGGCGTTTGAGGAAAATAATTGGTTGTATGAATTGTACAGTTGGGTTCTAAAATGTTGCAAAAGACTGAATTATATTTTCAAAATTGTACGCAACTGCTTATAAATTAATTATTGTGTTTTTTTCTTGTTTAAAAATTTTAGGGTTTAATACTATCTTGGTAGCAAATTTCAGGGTAAGAGTTTGCAGACTGAAAACTTCAGAGCTAAAAATTGATATCATTTAAAATTTAAATTTAGTTTAGTTGAGTTTCTACTTATTACAAACTTGCTCAACATGTCTATATATATATATATATATATATAAATCGGAGTAATTGATTGTGTTTTTAAATGGCATATTGTAATAACTGGAGCTTGAAGTATTGCAGTGATTGTACTTGATTATCCACTGTGTCCATTCGCGCGAAACATTGTTGTTCACCAATCACTACGACGTCAGGAGGGCAACTCGTAAGAAGACAGCCGCGCAACTTTGCGTCGAAAACGCACATGAGTAACAAATATACCGGAATTTTCATCAATCAATACAGGCACTTTAAACATTTAAGACAATTAAAGCCTTCATGTCAATGAGTATTTTTTGTTACGTTCGACATTTATCAACGAAACCATCGATTTAATTGATAGAGAATATCACAGATAATCAACCAACTGGTCACAAAACCAGAGAAGTATTGCAGTTACGCTGATAAACGTACATATGCACAATTTCACAGTAATTAAGAGATAAGTAATTATCTCAAGTCAATAAGATTAACTATGAAAAGCGTTTATAAAGTCGATCCCGTTAAAATATTGGTGCCAAAAGTTTTGACGAACGTGAGTCTGCGTTAAAAATGTTGTTCCGCATTTTAATTGTGCTGTGTTTTTTGCAAGCTTCAAACTGCGATCGTGAGTATCATTCGATTTGATCTTTCTCGGTATTAAATTTAAACACAATGCTTCTTGTACAATTATCAAATTAAAATTAAAATGCTCGGTTAGGAGCTTGAAGATAATTTCAACTTACATTACAAAATTTGACCACAAAGCGCTCGACTTGAGACTTTAACGATATTACGCTTCAATATTGTTTTATCAATTTTTTGTCAATAGTTTTCTCTGGTAAACGTGGTAGTAACAGAATATTATTTGAACGCTATCATTTTTTGTTTGTGACGCTCAGTACTTCGTTAAACAAACACAGTACAGCAAATCCAGCTTAAACGTTATTTTCGATGCGTTGTATGTTAATTACAGAACTTACAGATGCTTATCAAACATTGGACATTGCGAGCGCCAAATGCCTACCACTACTGGAAAGTGCACTTGTCGATTCAACTACACTAAGTTTATTTCAGGATTGCGTAATAGATTTCAACGATTTTGTAATTCCAAAAGACGAATCGGTGGAAAGTCGATTCAATAGATACTGCGGGTGAGAATTTACTATTTATCTCATCCGATTCACTTAGGCAATATTTTTTTTATAACAGAAACGACAACATAAAATGGTGCCAAGATGTTTCACAACGCTATTTTCAATCGTGTTTAAACAACTCTCAACGAAATCATTTATATGATCACAAAAAGATACAGGAAGGCATTTTGGATCTAATTTGTGAAAATGATGGACTTATAGCCAAAGGTGAAAACACTGGACTCCGTTTAATGTGATCACGGATAGTGTTATTAATCGGCTATTGTTATCAAAAATGCATGTCCAAAAGTGATTACATTAAGCGGCGTTGAGTATATTTAGTTTCCAAGATTTGAGATTTTTACAAAAATATAATGTCTCTGTATTGAACAGAATCTGCAAACTGGGACTTTTCTTGCGTAAATAAAGAGAGTTCATGCGGCAACATACCGAAAATGACAGACGACACGGAAAACGATTGTGGGTGAGACATAGCAAAAATGAAATTGACGAAATGGCAAGTAGGGAATTGATAACAATTTGTTTAAAAATAATTTACTTCTTGTAGAGAGACAGAAAGTTATCTTTGGTGTGAAGCTAATCGCTACAAACATTGCCAAAATAAAGCAATATACGAATTTTTTGTTAAACGAGGTCGCCGAGTACTCATGGCAACGTCGTGCCGCCACCACACGCTGGAATCAAGTAAATGTTTGGACTTTACGTTAATTTTATTCATTTTCGTTTCTTTTCATTTAAAAAAAATAAAATCTCTGATATTTTTAAGCGATAATGTCTTAATTTAAAAATTACTGTTTATTTGCAGGAGTAGTCAACATTTTGGGTAATGAGGATACAGAAGTGGACAGCAAATGCGTGGCAAATGTTATTGAATCAATCAACGTTAAAGATTTGGCAGACACATTAAAAAATTGTGTATGGTCGTTTTCGTTCAAGTATACAACTGAAATTGTTGAAAAATATTGCACGTAAGCAATTCCAAACCTAAATTTGTAAATTATTTCTGTGGTTTTGCTAACAATAATTTTTAAAGTAAAAAGGAAGTGAAACCGTGTCATGAAAAAATTGTGCAAAAATTTGACATCTGTTTAAACGACTCGCAGAAGACTTATGTGACATTCTTACAAAATAGGCTCTTCGCTTGTTTCGATCTGATTTGCAAAAATATGGATAAAATTGAGATGTGTAAATGTGGAGTTTTAATTTCAACGAACTGGAAGTATAATGATTTCGTTACATACTGTAGTGTCGTCTGAATATTGGGATGTGTTAAATTGTTCAATTGACGAAAAAGAACAAGAAAAATGTCGGAATGTCAAATCGGATCCCACGTTCGAAGATTTATTTTCAGATGGTTGTAGGTGAGTACAATTTTTAATGTATGTAGATTACTGACGCAGATTTACTTCACCAAAAAAATAATAATATTTATAGGAAACAAGTAGATTATTATCGATGTTTAGCTGGTAGATTCCGAAATTGCGAAGAAAAATTTCCGTACCAATTTGTGCTGGATTTTGGTCGAGGTGTACTCAGGTCACCACCGTGTAACATAAACGATGGTAATCCTGAACATGTGACGTGATTTTAATTTTGAATTTAATGATGTTCTTTTGCTATAATGTTGTTTTTATTTCTCTTTCTATCAATAGTTTTCAGCGACAGTACTGATAACGTTAAAGGTAAATTGAAAATAATCCTATATATTTTAATTATGGTATGTTCTGGAAACATCTACAAACACTGAAAAATTAATATTTGGGTGAAGTTCTTACTTCACTGAATTTTAATGTGCAATAGGAAGCATTAAATTACTTTTTGGTCGTTCACGTGAAACATTTCATTCTATGCGTTACAGAAATAGAAAAGCGATTGAAAAGATTGAGAATAATTCTGGATAGAAAATGCATTGAAAATGCAATCAGTGATAAGGAGAAGGATGTAATTGACGACTTTAAAAGTTGTTTTACTGTATCTCGCTAGCAAATTTCAAAGGTTAAAATTTGATATCATTTAAATTTAAATCTTAAAACGCAGAAGAGTAACAAATATACTGGGATTTTCATCAATCAATACAGAATCTTTGAAAATTTAAGTCACTGAGAAATTTTTGTTACGCACGATATTTATCAATGTAATCTTCAATTTAATTAATTGAGAATCTTGCACATAATCAACCATCTGTTCACAAAACCAGAAAAGTATTGCAGTTACGCTGATAAACGTACATATGCACAATTTCACAGTAATTAAGAGATAATTAATTATCTCAAGTTGATAAGATTAACTATGTGAAAAGCGTTAATATAATCGGTCCCGTCAAAGCATCGGTGCCCAAAGTTTTGATGAACGTGCGAGTCTGCGTTAAAAATGTTGTTCCGCATTTTAATCGTACTGTGTTTTTTGCAAGCTTCAAACTGCGATCGTAAGTATCATTCGATTTGATCTTTCTCGGTACTAAATTTAAACACAACGCTTCTTACACAAACAAATAAAAATTATAATGCTCGGTTAGGAGCTTAAAGATAATCCCAGCATTATCCGTTACAACATTTGACCACAAAGCGTTCGACTTGAGAGTTAAACGATGTTACTCTTTAGTTTTGTTTTATCAATTTTGAGTCAATAGTTTTCTTTGGCAAACGAGGTAACAGAATATTATTTGAACATTATCATTTTTTGTTTGTGACGCTCAGTATTTTGTTAAATAAATGCAGTACTGCAAATCTAGCTTAAAACTTTAATTTCAATGCGTTGTATGTTAATTACAGTACTTGTAGATGCTTATCAAAGATTGGAGATTGCGAGCGACAAATGCCTACCACTACTGGAAAAAGCACTCGTCGATTCAACTACACTAAATTTATTTCAGGATTGCGTAATAGATTTCAATGATTTTGTAATTCCAAAAGACGAATCGGTGGAAAGTCGATTCAATAGATACTGCGGGTGAGAATTTACTATTCCTCTTATCCGATTCCCTTAAGCAACATTTTTTTTATAACAGAAACGACAACATAAAATGGTGTCAAGATGTTTCAGAAAATTATTTTGACTCGTGTTTAAACAGCTCTCAACAAAATCATTTATTTTTTCACAAAAGGGCACAGAAAGCCATTTTGGAACTTATTTGTGAAAATGATGGATTTATAGCCAAAGGTGAATATTCTGAACTCCGTTTAATGTGATCACGGATAGTGTTGTCAATCAGCTATTGTTATTAAAAATGCACGTCCCAATTGATCACACTAAGCGGCGTTGAGTATATTTACTTAGCAAAATTTGAGATTTTTACAAAAATAATGTCTGTATTGAACAGAATCTGCAAATTGGAACTTTTCTTGCGTAAATAAAGAGAGTTCGTGCGGCAACATACAGAGAAAGACAAACGAATATTACGAGGAAAAAAGTTGTAGGTGAGACATAGCAAAAACAATATTGACGAAATGGCAAGTAGGGAATTGATAGCAATTTGTTTTAAAATATTTACTTCTTGTAGAGAGACAGATAGCTATTTTCGGTGTGAGGCTAATCGCTACAAACATTGCCAAAATAAAGCAATATACCAATTTGTTGTTGAACGAAATCGCCGAGCACTCACGGCAACGCCGTGCTGGTACCACACGCTGGAAACAAGTAAATATTTGGACTTTACTTTAATTTTATTCATTTTCATTTCTTTTCATTTAAAAAAAAAAATTCTGATATTTTTTAAGCGACAATGTCTTAATTTAAAAATTACTGTTTATTTGCAGGAGTAGTCAACGTTTTGGGTCATGATTTTATAGACGTGGACAGTAAATGCGTGGAAAATGTTATTGAATTAATCAACGTAGAAGATTTGGCAAATGAATTAAAAATTTGTGGAGAGATTTTTCCGCGCGACAATGCAACTAGAATTGATGAATTATATTGCAAGTAAGCAATTCCAAACCAAAATTTGTAAATTATTTATGTTGTTATACTAACAATAATTTTTAAAGTAAAAAGGAAGTAAAACCGTGTCAGGATAGAATTGTACAAAAATTTGACACCTGTTTAAACGACTCGCAGATGACTTATTTGACATTCTACCGAAATACGCGCTACGCTTATTTCGATCTGATTTGCAAAAATATTGATAACATTGAAAGGGGTAAATGCGGAGTTTTAATTTCAACGGACTGGAAATATAACGATTTCGTTACATACTGTAGTGTCGTCTGAATATTGGGAAGCGTTAAATTGTTCAATTGACGAAAAAGATCAAGAAAAATGTCGGAATGTAATTGCAATCCTCGATCGCCGGGATTCTACGCTAGAAGATTTCTTTTCAAATGGTTGTAGGTGTGTACAATTTTTAATGCACATAGATTTCTAACGCAGATTTCTTAGACCAAAAAAATAATTATTTAGGAAACAAGTAGATTATTTACGATGTTTAGCTAGTAGGTTCCGAAATTGCGAGGAAAAATTTACGTACCAATTTATGCTGGAATATGGTCGAGAAGTACTCAGATCACCACCGTGTAACATAAACGATGGTAATCCTGAATCAGTGCCGTCATTTTAATTTTGAATTTAATGATGTTCTTTTGCTATATTGTTGTTTTTATTTCTCTTTCTATCAATAGTTTTCAGCGACAATACGGGTAACATTAAAGGTAAATTGAAAATAATCCTACATATTTTAATTACGGTATGTTCTGGAAACATCTATAAACACTGAAAAATTAACTAAACACTGAAAAATTAACATTTGTGCGTTCGGTGAAGTTCTTGTCTCACTGAGTTTTGATGTGCAGTAGGAAGCTTTAAATTACTTTTTGGTGGTTCACGTGAAACGTTTGATTCTGTGCGTTACAGAAATAGAAAAACGATTGCTTAATTTGAGAATAATTCTGGATAGAAAATGCATTGAAAATGCAATCGGTGATAAGGAAAAGGATGTAATTGATGACTTTAAAAGTTGTTTTACTTTTAATTCGGGAGACGATTTGAGAGATCAATATCTGAATATTTCGGTTGAGAATCTTTGCAAGTTGGTATTTTATAATTTGGTTATAAAATGAAATAACTAATTTTTTGTTTGCTTAAAAGATATAGAACTCTGAAATGGTGTCCAGATGTCGCTCGGAAATATTTCGACGGCTGCTTAAGCGATATTCAGAGAAAACATTTAAAATTCTCGAAAAATGAAGCAGCAATTAATTTCGATATGTTATGTGAAAACGACGGAAAAATATTTAAGGGTAAATTCTGTTTAAATTTCGTACACTTATACAAAATTGAAAAATAACTTTTATTTGTAAATATGTTTGTAGATTTTGAAAACTGGGATAAATCTTGTTTACCTGACAAAAATACAGAAAAATGCGAGACTGTGTACCAGTCTTTGGACAAGTCCTCTCTTGAAGAAAGGTACGCGAATGATTGCCAGTAAGTAAAATAAAGTATAGTAATTTGTTTATAATCGATTTAAGACGAGATATTTGATACGGACAATTATTTTCTTAGATTATTATACAAGTTTTATCAGTGCAATGATGAGAAGTTAATAAATTGTAACAATAATTTACACCAATTTTCCGTGGAAAGATCACGACGAATCTTCAAATTACCACCGTGCTCCAATTTCGTTGGTTCAACCAACACGGTTCAAAAATATACTTTTTTAAAATATAGTTTCAAAACGTTGGATTTTGAAATGTATTCAAAAATGTAACAAAATTGGGACCAAAAATTTATGAATAATAAAATTTGGCCAGCTTAGCAAAATTCACCGAGCTTTCTATTTCCACCCCACGCTGCAGTTGCGATAAACTCCGTGCTCTTGAACTATTGCAGTGAAGCCAACTTGTATCCGACTGTCCACTGTTTTCATTCGCTCGAAGCTGCACTGTGGTAAAACAGGAGAATTTGCCGTGTGCACATTTGAGGAAAATAATTGGTTGTATGAATTGTACAGTTCGGTTCTAAAATGTTTCCAAAAAATGGGGCCAAAAACTGGATTATATTTTCAAAATTGTACACAACTTTTTATAAATTAATTATTGTGTTTTTTTCTTGCGTAAAAATTTTAGGGTTTAATGCTATCTTGGTAGCAAATTTCAGAGTAAGAGTTTGCACACTGAAAATTTCAGAGTTAAAATATGATATCATTTAAAAGTAAAATTTAGTTTAATTGAGTTTCTACTTATTACAAACTTGTTTCACATGTGTATATATAAATATGGAAGTACTTGCTTGTTTTTTAAATGGCATATTGTGATAGCTGGAGCTTGAAGTATTGCAGTGAAGCCAACTTGTACTTGGTTATCCACTGTTTCCATTCGCGCGAGGCATTGTGGATCACCACGACGTCACGAGGGCAACTCTTACGAAGGCAGAAGCAATGCGCGCAACTTTGCGTTGAAAACGCACGTGAGTAACAAATATACGGGAGTTTTCATCCATCAATACAGGCACTTTAAACATTTAAGACACTTAAATTCTTCAGGGCAATGAGTATTTTTTGTTACGCACGACATTTATCAACGTAAAATCAATTTAATTGACTGAGAATATCACAGATAATCAACCAACTGTTCTCATAACCAGAAATGTTTTGCAGTTTCGCTGATAAGCGTACACTTGCACAATTTCACAGTAATTAAGAGATAAGTAATTATTTCAAGTCAATAAGATTAACTATGAAAAACGTTTATATAGTCGGTCCCTTTAAAGCATCAGTGCCAGAAGTTTTGACGAACGTGAGTCTGCGTTAAAAATGTTGTTCTGCATTTTAATCGTACTGTGTTTTTTGCAACCTTCAAACTGCGATCGTAAGTATCATTCGATTTGATCTTTCTCGGTATTAAATTTAAACACAACCCTTCTTGTACATTAACAAATAAAAATTAAAATGCTCGGTTAGGAGCTTGAAGATAATCCCAACTTACATTACAAACTTTGACCACAAAGCGTTCGACTTGAGACTTAAACGATGTTACTCTTCAGTATTGTTTTTATCATTTTGTGTCAATAGTTTTCTCTGGTAAACGAGGTAACAGAATTTTACAGTTTTTGAACACCATCATTTTTTGTCTGTGACGCTCAGTATTTCCTTAAACAATTACAGTACAGCAAATCCAGCTTAAACGTTAATTTCAATGCGTTGTATGTTAATTACAGAACTTGCAGATGCGTATCGAAAATTGGACATTGCGAGTGACAAATGCTTACCACTATTGGAAAAAGGACTCGTCGATTCAACTACACTAAATTTATTTCAGGATTGCGTAATAGATTTCAACGATTTTGTAATTCCAAAAGACGAATCGGTG
>JAQIWS010000097.1:0-57734 GCA_034696085.1 Stigmatogaster subterranea
AAAATCTCCGTTGAAATTAATTTTCCCTGGTTTTAAAATCTCCGTTGAAATTAATTTTCCCTGGTTTTAAAATCTCCGTTGAAATTAATTTTCCCTGGTTTTAAAATCTCCGTTGAAATTAATTTTCCCTGGTTTTAAAATCTCCTTTGAAATTTATTTTACTTGTTTTATAACCTCCTTACAAGCTCGTGCATGTTTTTAAAATTAATTTCAAACAGCCCCAAAACTCGTTTTAACACCTTACCGGGTACTCATAATTTTTACCGCGAGTACCACATTGGAATTTTCCTACCGCGAATCCTTCCACCAGCCAGTCTCCAACCAATTCGTCGCTTGCTTCTCCGTGGTTTCGGCCCGGTTTCGGTTTCCGTTATCCTCCGCTCGCCGTCAATTCGCGTCGTCGTTCGTTGTTCAGTCACATCGTCGAACATGCGGAAAAAAAAATGGACAATTAATAAAACAGCAAATTCCACAAAGCTTAGAACACGACAAAATTTAATAAATAAACCCCAAAAGTTTTAACCAACTATACAAATTGGGAAGACGCTAGTCGGTACGAAAGAAATTTTTCACGTCCGGGTGACCTGTGTCGCTCGATAAGCGAGCCTAAAACGCTGCGTTAGTAATTGCCGGCTTCCTACGAGCAGTTAGTAAGCGCGGTTCCCTACGCGTTGTTAGCTAGCAAGGACATGTAAAATTTTAACGACCGTCTAGAGCTTCCAAAAATTTAAACTAACAGCGTGCCCCACAAAACCAAACCAAAAATAACACAACAAAACAAAGAACATCACCATTATCCGTTGTTACTCCTTCGCAGCGTGAACTTCATCTGGCTCATATCTGGCTCGCACATCGTCCGTCGAGTCGTAATATTTGGAGAATCAGGTGACATGCGACGAATCACGCCACTTTCCCGCCGACATATTTAAATTTTAGCACGCTCTCGCAACGGTGGCGCCGTCTCGTAGCGGTTTAGATTATTTGCATACGCGGTGTATTTTATTAAAGCGTTGATCTTATTTATTTCAAGTTATTTTCAATTGTTTTATTCTTCGAATAATTTTTACCATTTTAGTTATTTATTTTGTTAATAATTTTTAAATTCGCGACATTAATTTACATTTGCAAATTAACCGTGCCGCCACCTAGTGACGGCGTTTGAAAGCTAGAATCTATTACGAGGATCCTACAAAGTTCGCGAGAGAAAAACTTAGCGCTCGGTTTAATAAACTTGGACGAAATAACTTTATTAAGACAATAATAAAAATTATTTTCTATTTCGTAATACTCTTATTCACAACCATAAAATGTTACAAATAGAATATGCTTTTAATAACTTTGCTATCCCGGCTAAAATTTGATCGAAAATATTCATCTAAACATTCCACTAACAACGAGGAATTTCATTCCGCAGAGTGAAATTAAATAAATTAACGAACGAGGTATACGAAATGTTATATGTATATTTATATGTATATATGTATATTCATAAAAACCAAAAGAACTACCGTTATAGTTCCATCAGTATCAAATATTTACTTTTTACTCGGGTGCTTTTGTAGAAAAAGCTCGACTCTAATAAAAAATACTATTCATCCTAAAAATATTCGCTGTACTAATGTTAATAAACGATGACAACGGCAATGACATCGAATAGTCGAATCGAACAGTCTTTTGATTGTTTTTGTATTATGAGAATCAAGATCGATGTTATACGACATTTTGGATCCAATTATTCATTTTGGATTCCACTCAAGAGACGCGACTCATTAATGCATAGAAGTTTGAAGGCCTCGATTTCGCCAATCTCAACGAGGAATGAATTTCTTAATCCGCGACTGATCGTTACTGGGATTTGTGATGTCGACGAGAGACGTACGTGACTCCCTCGTCCGAAGTGTAGCCACAAGCGTCGTCTGCATCCGAAAATCGATCGGACGGTAAAACGGGACTCGACGTGGAATTTGTCGTAACGTGCCATTCGATTTCATCCGTCGACGGAAGATTGTCGTCGTTCCATTCTTCGAACGCACTGCCAGTTCGTAATCGAGTTGATGTTCTGGGCAAATTTTGTTTAACTGCATCGCGAAATTCTTTTGACAAAGAACGCGCAGTTAAACTGTGAACCTATACAAATAGAATTTAATTACAAACGATTAACTACCCTCACGGTTTAAAATTATACCGTCGATGTTTTCACCCTTTTCACGGACGAATCCGAAGTTTTGCTTTCGGAAAACATTCTAGATAACTGACGAACAGTGGTCGAATCAGGCTCGGGAGTAACTAACGGAAGGTGATGAAACGCCTCTCGCTCCACCGACGAGCGATGTGTATTGCTCTTCTGAACCAGAATGACGTTCCTGGCTTCACTCGCGGGAGAATCTGAAGCCTGAAAATTAATGCCAAATAAAATTAATGGAATAGACGTGCGTCAACTAAACGCGAATAACAACTCACTTCGATGTTTATGACGGAGATCACATTCTTTTTCCTCCTTTCGAGGGTCGAATGCGTCGATGCGATCGCCTCGATTCCTTCCTGGTAACGGTGAACGAGTTCTTTAACGGAAGGCAAATTTGGAATTTCGTCTCTAACGTTATGCGTCGATATCGTGACATCGGTGTTTGACGGACGGTTTAAACACGTCACGCTACTCGACAGTTTTCGATTCAGAGGAGAAAATCGTTTGTCCGACCACGATGTTTGCGCGTCTAAATGTTCCATCGACGACGCTCTCATATTTTGTTTCTCCACGTTCAGCCATCTGTTGCCGCTAACGCTCGGCGGTGCGCGTGATTCGGTTCTAGGCGTCGTAGAGCACGTTCGATCCGAATACGATCTCTGTAGTTTATTTTGTTTCGTCTTATCCATCGCTTGCTGCAACCGTGCCACTTGCGTCTCCACGACCGAAATCTATAACCACAACATCATCTCTTCGATTATACGCATATTAGATTGCAAATAACGATACTCACTTTATTATCGTTGTGCGTTACTTTCGCGGCTGCATTTATAACTTTGTCCTCCAGTTCGCACATTCGTCGACTACAAGTATCGTCACTAACTTCTTCTACCTGATCCGTCAAGTCTTCTAATCTGTCGTGTAGGCAAGTTATTTTCCCCGCCGCCACGTACATCTTAAATATTAAACAAAATTTCGTTACATATTAACTTTAACTGAATTCGCAAAATCAATTTACTTTTTCTTCTGTCGTGTTAACCGAATCAACCAATTTAACCGAATTGCCGTTTCTTTCTTCGGCCAAAGCACTTTCGTTTACCACGTAATCCCGGCCGTACCTGCATACGCATTACTATTTATTCACAAAATTCGCGGTTATTATGCTTGCAAGTATTACCCTTTACCTAGATTTTAACTGAAGACTATGATTTTCCTCCGACATTGCACCGTCAACGTCGTCGTCGTTTAAATTGGGCGACACCAACGACGCTACGTCTCCTTTTCTCCCACTCGAAGCGCGTTTGGCGAGATTTTCGACGGAGTAGGGATTGTTGGCGATGGTTGCCGTCGGATGCAACCATTTTTGATGTTCTCTTTCAGCAATCGATCCAGCAAATACACCTTGGTGCAGTTTCTCCGCTTCGAGAACTTCTTCCGTCGAAGATACGACGTCGAGCGCTCTGCCGGTTACTCTGCGAATAGCGACCGATGCCGAATTCTGTAAAAAAAAACGAAGATGTTAAATCTTTTCGCTATAAACGACAGCCAGGGGAATGACGAGTGCGGAAGGAGAAGAATGAGGTATAGCTACCTCCGCCCGGATTTCGTGCAGCGAATCTCTCTTTAACTGCGATTGTCTTTCTTCCCACGTGCGCAAGTGAAAATGCGCCTCCAGACGACTAATTTTGTTATCGACACTATCCAGTTGCCGAGACAATTCTGACAACTGCCACCCCAAGCAACGCACGAAGCGACAAACACACCAAACGCAAACGAGGAACGTTAGTTTACGGAGGAGTTAATAAAGCAACACGGAGTCATTTCAGACGGATATTCCTTACTTGATTCGCGGATAGAAGCATCTTCTCGGCTTCTCGATGCACGTTGTCCTGCGTGGAGTTTACACGATACGTCACCGAACCGAGTTCAGGTTGATTCGCTGAGATTTTAAAAGACAAAATATTAAAGAAAAGTACGAATAAAAAGCTATAAATTAGTCAATTTAAAGTTTTGCAGTACCAACGCGAAGAGTGGCGCTGGAAATCGATTGGCCCAACGGATTACTAGCGACTGCTAGAACCTCGCATCCGTTTACGGCTTCGGTGACGAAATCGAGTCGAAGAGACCACGATCCAATTTTATCGTGACATTCTGGAATAAAATTACATTTTAGTCATGACAGCAAGTACAAATTTTCGCAAGATCAATGTACCTATTTTTACATTCGGTCCAGAAGTTAACTCGATTTCGTCGCAATACCATCTAATTCGGGGATGAGGAAAACCGCGCACGACGCACGAAAAAGCAGCCGACGATCCTACCGTCACTTCGCTGTCAGCTAACTGAACCACGAATTCAGGAATGGCAACTGCAACCGATGCATTTTATATAATGCTATAAAATTATTTTCACAATCACCGGGCATTATACATACCGGCGATAGTAATTTGGATGTCCACCCACGCTTCACCCTCATCGTTGTACGCTACGCAGGAATATACTTTATTATCGTCCGCGTCGTCGATCCCATCCACGTCCAAACAACAGGTCGTAGCTTCTCGGTACACGCGGTACCTTCCACCGTCGGTAAGTAACTCGCGTCCGCAAAACCACGCAACATCTAGAAAAAAATTAATTTGTCGCGTTAAATTAAATTCGCGATTAAAATTAATAAATCACTCGACCGAAATTGCATTTAGTCGTCGCGTGACATCTTAACGAAGCTACGCCTCCGAATTGCACTACGTTCACGTTTCCACTACCAGCGATTAATCTTAATCCTTTGGGTGGTGGCAATCTCGATTCGGGTGCCACGAATTTCGGTACGCTCAGCGAGCTCGTGGCCGTCGATTTATTTTTTCTCGGCAATGGTATCGGTCTGGGACTACTCGCTTGGTCTCTATTTAAATCGTTAATCTTGCCGTCTCTTTCTTTCTTATCGCCGAACGATGCGGTCGAACGAAAACACAATTCAGAATCCGTATCGCTCGTATCGGGTAACTCCTCCTCCGACAAATCCGATAAATCATCAATATCTCTGTAAAGTGAAGATTGTTGTGTTGTTTTATATTTTTTTTAATGCAATAAAATTATGTTTGCGCGTAAATTATTATTACCTGCTTCCGATTCGAGTCCTGACGAGGGCGTTTTGCGGATTTGGAATGAGCATCGGCACGGGATCGTCGCAAACGACATTTCGTCCCCTAACATTTCCGTAAGGAGAATATTTTTTCGCTTTCTTTTTCTTGAATCTCCAATTTTCTTCCCACGAATCGATGTCGGAGACGAGAAGAGAAATGTCCCTTTCTTCGAGTTCCTCGCCCGCGTGAACGACGTCTAAACCCAACTCGGGAAAAGGAACTTTCTTGGCATCATTAAAATCCAACTCGGTGTAAAAATAATCCAAAGGAGACCCGACTCCGCTGTCTCTAACGGTCGTCGACGTGAGCGTGCCATTTTCGCTTTTACTTTTCTCACCGGCGCGGCGCTGTTTAATTTCGCTGTCAGATTCGGAATCCTCGATCGTCGTCGTGATTTCCTCGATCTCTTCCTTTATCTAAAACGAATAAAATTTTGTTTAAATTTTGTTTCTCGCAATCGTCTATTTATCTTACTGTGTACGACGTGCTGGTCTCGGCGGTATTGTGATCCGCCCAACTGAAATCTTCTCCGGCACTTTCCGTTCCCCCTTCGCTGTCGGATTCCACTTGATGTTGAACTAATAATGCAAAGAAGCGACAATTTTTCTTTAAACCACATATTTACGAACTAGTTCGGTAATCGCACCTTCGTCTTTAACGTTTTTGTTCGCGTAATCTCTCTTCACACTTTCGAACGTAGCGCGGTTAATTCCATCGCCATTTTTCTGCTCGTCGTTGGAGGCAAATTTTTTCTGATGGTTTTCGATCACCTAAAACACAATAATAAACGTAATAAACTCAATGAAAACAACGTTAAAGGCGTATCACAACCTTATTAAGCACGGCAGTCGCCAAAATATCTTCGTACGATTGAGAATACAAAAAATCAGTAGATTCGTTATCCATCGCAGACGTCGACTCGGGGGAAAAAATTTCCGATTCCTACGATTATTAAAAAGTTTAGAATTAATTAACTTTACATTTCCATTTAAATCACCTGCATCGGAGGCAAATTAGCCACTTGTTCCAGTATCTCATCCACGATTTCTTTCAATCGAAAGTGAGCGCACGTAGGGGTAACGCCTTCCGTGATCGGTTGATCTGAAACGAGCGAGCACATATTATTACAAAGCCACCCTAAACCATCGAGTTAATTGTGTATTTAAGCGGATTAAACCAATGTGACCTACTAGCGATAACCATGTGTAAAGAAAAGCCCAACTGCGTTAATGCCTCGCTTAATCTGCCTTGGTAACATCCCAACAACCGATCGTCTGAAAAGTAACTCTGCGATATTCACTAAAATTACCGATATTATAACTAAAACCGTATCATGAGTGACGTGCCAAAGTTAAGAAGTTAGCTTACGCAAACCAAAACCACGAGAAGAATAAAGGGAATTAGAAAACAGAGAGTGCTCCAACGCCACCAGAAAACTGCACACAATCAATTCGATTCTTTGGTGTCGAATATTCAAGCCTAAACCAAAACCAGACGAAAGCGGAGATATAATCTAACATCAATATTAACGAGGATACCGAAGGAGTCGTTTAATTCACTACGCCACTAAAATTGCTACCGACAATGACAAATGTCACTTGCATTCTGGGTGATCGTACAACCGCTGCACGTTGGCGTTCTCTAATTCGGCGTGAATAATCTTCTCCACTAAGCATTCGATATGCTCTCGAATTTGTTCACTTCGTTCGTCACTTTTAGGAACCGTCTCCGTTTCCGACCCTACGTATAATATATATATCGACATTTCCAATTGCAGTTCAAACTTTTATCCGAGCGTCGTACCAGGAAATTTCCCTCGTTGATAAAACAAATTTTTGGAGCCCGCAAAAGTATCCGCGGTCAGTCGTCGATTGCGCAGGGAATTTTCTCTCGAGTAGAAACTGGTCGGGTCGCATCCGGAATCACTTTCCAAGTCGGAGTCGGCTGCAAAATTACACGGTTGTATCGTCACGTGGCCCAACTACCATTCGAAAATTAATTTTTCGCTCACAGTCGGGGTCAGCGGAGGATCCTCGTCGGAGGCCCGTCGAAGAGGATGGTTCGTTTTTAAATAAATTATTTTGCGCTCGCAAAATTCTATCGAAAAAGAAAAGAGTCTAGAATTCTTCGATCAGATAAAAAGTTATTGACTAAAACATCAATGGGGATTAAAATCTGGGTTTCCGCGAGGTCACCTACATTTCAATCTCTTTCATATCGATAAATTACCATTCGGGTAAATGAACGTACGTTTGTTGGCAGCAAAAGTTGCAATTGGACGATTTCTTAGCCGGGTCCCACACCGAGCACTGTCCGCACACGAAGCAACCGCATCGAGCGCAGACGAGTCTCTTGCGAAAAAGAAAATTAAATCCAGCTCCGCACCGCAAACAATTCTTGTCGTCCACGACTCGCGACGCTAAATCTTTTTCTTTAAGTTGAGCGTCAATTTTGCTGCCAAAAAGAAAAACAAAAATTAAATCCAAACTATCTAATTTACGAAACTCGATAATTTTGTACTCCTCAATCATTCGACCGGCGTTAATTATAATCGTAAAATCAAAGAAGCTTCGGCCTTTCAGCTCAACGTGAAATTCTTTCGAACTTCCACTCCCCGAGGCAAATCCTTTTGCTTAAGGAATAATTCGCGACAAAGTTCATTGCTTTCTACAAGTACACGCGCCTCCTCCCCTCAAAAAAACTTTTTAACATTCCGTTTGTACGAGAACTGCGTAATAAAAGAGTCGAATTTGCCTTTCTCTATGTTATACAATTTTTTTACACCTTTCTTTTCAAGAAGACGAGTGATATTTCGGCCTCCACTTTAGTTTCAAGGGCACTTCCCCGGCCTTAAACAACTCCCGAGTCGGTGGCACTAATTGCATTACGCACGCATTGCACGACACTCTCCGTAACTCGCGAATAAAACCAAAATGGGATGGAAAACCCACCACTACAACTCTCATCCAAACCCGCGAGACTCGGTCCTTCGGCAACGACTTCGCCCACACGCGACAACAGGTGTTTTACCGCGTTTCTGCTCGGCCGAGCGTGTCATACACTCGGCGTCAGCCGTCAGCAATCGAGAAGAAAACCAAAACACCGACCACACCTCGTTCCCAGCGGATTTACGTATCCCTCAAACACGTGCTTTCAAACTCACCCGTTACCACGTAAAAACTCGAATTCTTCGACGCACGATCGAAGCTAGTTCGACTACATTCCTCCGAAATAACACGCGCGCTGACGACGACCGCCAGAGTGCGTCCTCCGTGTAGTAAAAAACGCAGAGAATGCAATAAAATAAATAAAAATAAATAAAAGTTTGTAAATACGGTCGAAGGGAAGCCACGCGTGTAACTACACAGTTAAACCGATCGTTTTAGGTTTGTAGGGCGCTTAAAATGATAATGCGTCGGTTGCATTTTCGCAACGATAATTTTCAGGTGTCCACTATACCAATTAACCTATCTATCGAATTTAAAATTTGTGAGCCAAGGTTAACTACTGCTTAATAAACGCTATTGTGATGCCCTCCGTTAAATATCTTGCGAAACTCGTAATTGAAAAATATTTTCGTAGGTGACCTCAATCCACACAACTGCGATGCAGTCGAATTAACAGGTGGAGGTATATCGAAAACAAATTCTTACCTACTACGACCCTCGTCAAATACTAAAAGATATAAAAACAGGAAAAATAATCCGACTAATAAAACGAACCACAAAATTTCGAGGAGAAAAATCATTTCGAGTTTACAATTTTAAAACGCGATAAAAATTCGCTGATAACGAAAATATTCGACGTATTTATTCTAGTCGGTCCCGTTTCTTATCAATTTGACTCCAGCGAAACAAAAATGACAGTTGAAAAACACGAGCATCGTAAGACCGTCGTAAAATGTTTTACGGAGCTCGTCGGAATATCGACTCGCACCAAACGCCGATTGCCGAAAAATATATCGTTCTCCGAGACGTTAACGCAACACCGACGAAATTGTTCCGTATCATTAAACCATCACCACGGTGTAAATTATACCTCTAAATACGTTTTTAAAGACGATATTATTAGTAAATAAACACTTTACCTCGAAATTAACATCGTTTTGCAAAATAAAATAGCGATTTACTGCATTTACCTACAACGAAAAACAAATAAACGCATCTTTAGCGAACATCAGCAGCAAAAATAATAAACGTTAAAATTCACGATCACAAATTATACTGCCTCGTTAAATCAACTCAAACTATATAAACGTTCGGCACGTTTACAATTCAACACCACCACTAAATGCTTTCTCCTAATTCACCAAAACTAGAAAAATAAAGTTATCATCGCGATACTCACGATACACAAGCAGGAGGGTTCAGGAAACACGTCGACGAGCGAACAACGACAAAAGCAAATGAAGACTTTAAAGAGCTCGAACGGCAACGACGATCGAGCGATGCAACCCCGTGAGGGAAAAAGTGAGGTCGACCCAACATCCGACGTTCCACCAAACGCCGATTCCCACAAATCCTTCTTATTCACTATACTACAAAACCTATGTTTGTAAACAACTCGCAACACGTGTTGTAATTTTATAATAACAACGATTTGAATCCGAATAAAATATATATCCGTAATGTAACGCGGTGTACTCAAATAACGAGTAAAAATAGCGAACTGAAATTACTGTAATTTCGAATAATTTGGTGTACGTAACGAGAAACGATTAACGGGCACAATTTTGCCGATTGAGCAATAAATAAATAAATAAAAAAGGCAAGAAAAATAAAACGAAACTCGATTACGTAAAAAAAGGAGAGAAAACAAAGTTTTACGCGAAAATCGATACGACATTTAAGTTAAAGTTAAAAAGTCACCTGAGTCTGTCGAGTTCTCGCTGACGTAAGTCGTCGTCTCGACCGACCACATTTTCGATCGTCCTCCACTCTTCTTCCGAAATCACCGGAGTAAACATCCGTCGATCGTCACTTTTCCAGCGCATCTAAATAAAAAAGACATTTTCGTGAGTACGATTTTTCATTAACGCGAGAGAAAAAAGTATTTTTGTACCTTTCTAATTAGGAGGAAGAACCCGAAGTAAATTCCTTCGAATAATAAACAAGAAGATAAAAAGCTGTAAAACAGATGGTCGCGCGTATCTTAAATTATACGTGAGTCATTCTTATCTGTTTAAATTCTCAACTCAAATTGAAACAGGTGCGCAAAATGATGAAAAAGGTGTTAAATTTTCACAAAATCAACGCCCGTAAAAAAGACGAATTACCGAAAACGAATAAAAATGCCAACACGCGTAAATTCATGTAATTAAAAATATAAATAAAACTTGCGTAGCGCAACCTTCTAATAAAATAAATTTAGAAGTCTACTCAAAAAATCGTCGCTATTATTTTAATCACCTGTTCGCGAATGGCGCCACCTAAGGTAAATAAATACCCAACATCAAAAGAATCCACCCAACTTTCTTCGTAAAGAGAGTTGACTAGACCCTAACACTCATTTTTTAATAGAAATATTTTAATTAATGCTTTGCATCCAGTAAAAAAAAAAAATTACATCAATCGAGCAATTATGACTCGCTTTTCTCTCTAACGTTAAATAACGTTAAATAAATAATTCGTTCTGAGAATTAAAGCGGAAAATAGAGAGATGTTTTAATCCGAACTAAATGTTCGGAATTCGTTTTTCGGTGACCGAAAGTATTAAAAAGTTGCTCCGCTATCGTTGCAAAGTTTCGGAAGACCAGAAATGTAAACGGAAGAATAAACAAATTGCAATTGCAGTATTTGCAAAATTGCAAATACTGCAACGCGATGCCATTAGTTAAACTATTGCTAGAAAATTAATTAAAAGTAGTCTCGACGTAAACGATCACAGTTAATTTAAATGTTGATTAAAGTTACATTACAGTCCTTTAAAAATCTTCTTCTTCGATATGGTCGAGTTGATTTTCTTCCGCGGTGGTCGTGTTAAGCGATGGAGAAGGAGAATGAGGTCTCGAATTATCGTGTTCGAAAGCGGGATTTTCCACGCCTCCGCTTCCTCGTGGTCTTCCGTTTCGTTGTTCGAACAAGTGCGCGTGCCTGATGTCGCCGTGCGAGTTCCTGCTTTTATTTTGACTGAAGCTGTTTTTGGAGCCCAAAGTCCTCATCCTCGAACCTCTGTGCTCGGAAGCACCCATCACGGTGTTTCGTCTCTCTTCGAGCGCCCTCAACGTCTGTTGTCTCACGCTTACGTCACGGATAGCGCCCAAAATAGGCGTTGCTACGTCGGAAAAATAAAATATTAATTTTCCTAGGACATCTCGATTCAACCATCATTTTACCTTCCGTTCCTTTATCGGCCGATATGCTGAGGAATCGTTTTCTAAAAGCTACGTCGAGAGTTCCGATAGCTTGACTGCGTTTTCTGTGTTTTTCTAAATTATGAATAGTTTTTCTTCGTCCCAAGTGATCGGCGCCCGCGCCGTCTTCGCTTCCGTCTCCGTCGATTCCTTTTAACTTTTGCAAATGTCGCACTATTTGCACGGCGTTTTTGGTGATGAACGCGTCGTTGCTGGTTGTATCTTCGGCTTTTCGGTTGCAACAAGTAAGATCGGTGGCTGCTAAAATATGCGACAACGTTCCGAATCGATGAAACAGCATGGCAGCGAACTGAATCACGATGATTAAAGAAAAGAAAAACACGAAGACGAGACCGATCGGCTCCAAATGTAAATGCTCTTTGTGCACGCGAACCTATTTAACAAATAAATTAAGCGATGTTATTTAGCGCCTGCAAAAACCGATAACTACAAATTCAAATACCGTACCTCGTGGGTGTCTTCGTTGTACGTGATGTTAAATTTAACCCCGAGAGGCCACTGAACGTACAAATTGTCCTTATTGAGTTGAAGCAAAAACACGATCAGAATAAACAACGCGTTGAACATAAAGAAAGCGAACACCGCCTTGTTTCTCAGTTCCTTCAAATCCAACGCTATTCGCTTTTGTTTTTCGGGATCGTTGTCGATGGGGTACAGGTACTTCGCTAAAAGATCCTTCCAAAATTCCGATTCTTGTTCGGATAAATACTCGACGGCTCCACCCCCGAGTCCCTTATCGTCGATCCAATACGGATTTATTAATTCGTCACGCTTTTGCGTAGGTTCTACAAAACGAATCGCATTAATCAACTGTATGGATCCGCGAATGTCGGCACTCACCGAGAGTCGAACTGTTCATGCTTTCGCTCGCGGAGGACTCCGAATCGTCGTGGTCATCGCGTTCCTCGCTGAGAGGAGCCAATTCGTTCGATCGGTTACTGTTTCTAGACATGGACTTACGACGTGGAAAGCCAGATAATCCACCGTGATCTAGTCGGCTGTAAGATAAAAACAGGTAAACGCTTCCTACTAATCATGCGTGACAATATACCTTTCCATTCTGTCCAGTTGTTGTCTCAGTTTATTGATGCCTTCGGTGAGTATGCCGATTTTTTCGTCTCTAGGATCGTGAGGCGTGCACATCATGCACGTGCACAAGTTGGCTAAGCTCATGGAACCCGACTCTTTCAAGCCGAGTAAATTTAATAAATGATTTGGTGCCTGTTTCTTTTTCGCTTCTTCGAGAAGTTTCTTTTCCGCCGCCAATTCCTAACCGATGATAAAAACAGAATCTGAGATTAATAAACTGCACGAGCGAATAACAAATACAAATACAACGGCAACGTGAAAAACGAATAACGCGATAACAAAACGAACGACAACTGCGTGGACGGGTAGTGGACGAGACTCGACGACACCTAACTGACCTCTTTAGTCATCTTCTGTTTTACTTCGCGCGTCCCCCACGAAACAACGTATAAATTGATGACGGAGTAGATCATAAGAAGCAGATACATAGATGGAACCAGTAAGTAATAAAGCCATCCGTGTATCACGCAAGAAAATTCCTCGGGATGCAACATCGCCGCGATAATAAACGACGTGGTAACCGACATGAGAAATAGCGTACCCGGCGACGACCACCCGTCTTCCCTCACTTGAAGCAACGTACCCACTATCACCGCCATCATGACTAACGCGTAAAACGCGGTCAGCATTTGAGACAAGATTATCTGAAAATCAAAGCGAAACGGTTTTAAAACGATCTGCCGGATAATTTACCTGTTTGGTTTTTTTGGTTTGGACTTCTCGGGTTCCCCACGAAACGATATTCAGGTTTATGAGCGAGTACAGGATGAGTAACAGATACATGGACGGGATACTCAGGTAATACAGGAGTCCGGGGATAATACACCAAAACTCTTGAGGATGTAACAGCGCGGAAATGAAAAAACTACCGGATAGAGCAACGAGGAAAATGAAGGAAGGCGATCCTATGCCGTCCTCCCTCATTTGTAGGGACACTCCCACAATCACAGCCATCATAATCAACGCGTAACCAGCGCTCAATATTTGAGCCAGCATAATCTACAATGCCAACAAAAAACACGACAAAAACATAAAACATCGACGTTACTGCACAACGATTAATGTTGACGGTGAAATAATTACTTGCCTGATGATCGGGTTTCGCGAGAAAACAAACCACCATGAATACCAAAATGGGAACGATATTTGCGCCGAAAGAAGTCCAATTGTCGATCTTAAACGCGGCTACGAAGGCACCCACCAACATCAAAAAAATTGTTCCGGGACCCAAAATAGTTCCCGCCATCAACATGCCCTGGAATATCGACAACAACGATTAATCATGAAAGAATTACGATTAAAGTTTTAACGCGGTTCACCTGATAAATAATGTACGGCAGTGAAATGTTGTCGTTGACTTGAATCGTTCTTTTCGAATCCATTAATAAATCCAGAATATTTGCCATCGTCGATGGTACCCAACGGCGTCGCTGATTGTAAAATTCACCAAATCCTTCGGGACACTGAGTGTAGGCGTCGGAAGCAGCGGAATATTCGACTCGGTAACCTCGTTGCAACAACAGCGTGCAGAGCCATCGATCCTCACCTAAAAATCAGTTTATTCATGTATTTTTTCTCAACATTTTCTCGTCACCCGCCTACCTTGATCGTACTGTACGTAGTGTCTCGCTTCGTCAGATTGCGTGGTATATCTTCGCATGACGTTATCGTCCATGAGTCCTTTCGCGCGAAAGAGGGAAAAACAGCCGGGACTACACAATACACATCCGATCATATGTTCGGTGGCTTTTTGCAGCCAATGACCGATCGCGTATTCGAATTTCTGGTACCACACCATCGGACCTATTGTCGAATAATCGTTTTATAGTTAACAGCCATGCTTTGTGCAAAGACAAATACCCAACGTACCAGTTCCGATGGGATGAATCCGACCGCAGGCTGCCCCGAGATTTCTGTTCTTTTTCATCAAATCGATGAGTAATTGCACGGCTTGCGGCTGGAAATCGATATCACCGTCGAGAGTAAGTAAATAAGTATTTTCTGCCATCACGGCTTTTCGGTCGGTGTGAATGTTGAGTTCCATCAATCGATGTCCCAGTAAGTAATACATGTACATTACTTGACTCCATCGTTTCCTGTGCCTAATCTTCGATTTGTCTTTCAAATGCGCCACCAATTTCGTTTTTCCCGGCAGCACCCACACGAGTCGGCCGCCGTAAGAAGCCGGATATTTCGTAGGTGGTCTGATTCTGATGTTAGTTTGATGCACGTGCGACGCAGCTTCGTCCATCACGTCTATCAACAGTTTCACGAATCTGTTGACTACGTTCTCGTCATCGTTGTCGTCGCTCACTTCGAACGCATCGTCAAAAAATATGTGGGCTAATTAAAAAAAATAAAAGTTTTAACGTCGTTTCGAGTAAAATTCTTTCTACCTTTGCGTCTCACTTTCGAATTCGTAGTAATCGGGATCTACAACTTGCAGATACTTTTGAGCGTTGCGTCGAGCGCATTGATCTTCATCCATTCGGAATACCGACTTGAGCATGGCGATCATTTCGTCTTTGGTTTCGTGCCACATCGTTGCACACGCGAATATACGAGTGATTTTGTCATTGTTTCTTATTGGATTCAGCGGTGAACCGGTCATCGAGCCGATGCTGCCCGTCGGAATAGTCTCGTAGTAATCACCCACGTCTTCGGTCGGGATTTCAATTTCCTAAACCGAAAACGTAAATCGCCGTTAACCACGAAGTATGATTTACGCTCGAAATGTCTCACGTCAGTCGTCATTTCTCCTTCTTCGTCTCGTCTTCGATTTAAACCGAGTGACTGATCGATAAGAAGTCCCGAGAACATCGGAGTAACGAATAATCTAAAATAAAACGGGTTAACGAATTATTACTAACGCAATCGTCTTCTTACTTTTCAGTGCTGGCGAGTCTCTCGCATTTCGGAGTCCAAATATGAAGAGTTATCCAAGTCTGCGACAACAACCACAACAGCCACACCCAATTATGTTCTCGGGATAAAAACGAACCGAAGAAATCGTGAGAATTCGGGCATTCCCAATACAAGTGACGAGGAATCGTCGACGTGAGAAAACAGGGATCGTCGGAGCGAATTCCGCAGATTGCGATCAACAGAGATATGGTGACCGGGATGGTGAGATTAATTGGAAAAGCGAAACTGAAACCCTGAATACATATCCGACAAGTGAATTTACCCACGATGTAAGCGAGCAACGCGGTGAGCACTTGAATCACGAAGAGGTAGACGGGAGAATTTGGGGTAATGGCGGGTGAATCCTCGATGTCGGGTAAATTGAACGGCATTTGGAGATCCGTATTTGGAAAGTCTTGTTTGGCAGTCTTGAGAAAGAGGTGCACCCGGTTGGTGGAAAAAGCATTTCCAAATTCGGAAAAAAGTTCGCCTACTGGAAAACCAGTAATCCGTAGAAATCCCATCATCGACGCGAAGAACAGCATTATCTTCCACAAGGAAAGAATCACGTATACGAGATAACGAGTTTGACGCAAAGTTGTCTTAACCGAAGCCAAACCGCGAATAAACGAAAATGGAGATCGAGCGTCCACGTAATTCTCCCACCAACCAAACCCGATGAGAAAAAGGGACAGAGGAATCGACCACACAAGAACGGGATTATCCAACACCAACGGCCAAACGACCAGACCGCTCAACTGACCGACAATCGCGATGACATCGATCACCACCTAAAATCAAATTTTGCGAGCTTAGACCAAAATCTCGATTTTTGTAACAAACTTAAAGTATACCTTCGCTGGTCTTTTCCCTTCTTCTTTATGCCTCGAGAACAGCGCGAAAATGGCGGGTAAAAGACAAGTACAGTTCGTAAGCATCGCTCCTTTGACGCTGTCCAATTGCGGTAAAACTACAAATATCAACGCACTAACACCAACAGTGTGCATCGATTCGAAGAAAGCGACCTAAAGTCAGAATATCAAATTCAAAAAAAAAAAGATAAATTAATTACGTCGAGCTTTTTTTTTTAATTTATTACTCGTAATTCTTACCGTGAGCAGGTGTAGAACACGCGGTACTCGGTACGATTTAAATACGCAAATTCTCGCCGAGCGGAAAAAGGTGAAAAATTCCGGAATGACAAAACAGAAGCATATGCACCAAATCCACGCCACCTGTTCAGTGGTGATTAAGGAATCGTACTGGTGATTTCTATCCGCGGCTGAAATTTAAGAAACAAAACAAATCAAAAACTAAATTTATTTCATCCCACATGAATTAAAATAATTTTTACCGTTCTTGCAGTAAGTTCTGGATTTGTTGTTGATTTGCGACGTCATTAAGAGCAGCGTTCCTTTGGCAGTGACGCCGCAAGTAAGCATAATGACAAAGGTGATAAGATAGGTGACTACTTTTAAAATCTTTATAATTAATTCTAAGCATTTTTGATTTCCGGTGTTCGAATCTTCGATCGGAACGACTCGAAAGACGTCCCATCGTTTGACTTCCGGTTCTTGAGAACTTTTTCGACTGAAACCAAAAGGTTTAATTTAAACGATTTTTATCACTAAAAAAATAAACTAGTTATTTTTGGGTGCGTAAACCGGCGTCACTATCTCGCAAAATCAATATCAAAAACGAACTGGAAAGTACAAAAATGTCGCGATAACGCATTCCGAGGAAAAAAAATTTCAATCGACAATAAATCAATGTCGTGAGTCGTGACGATTAATTAACGCATTCGATCACGTGCTTAAACGGTGACACCGGTTCGTGACGCCAATTTATAAATTCATCACCTATCCCCGTAGATCGCGTCCCCTTCTTGGTCGTTGTCCAAATTAAGTTCGTCGCCCGGATACATATCCATCCCACTCCGAAGCGAACCGTTCGAGCGGGTTCCGCGACTCGTTCGACGAGTCTTCTGCTGACCAGACTAAAAATTAAAATAGCAATTACAATTCGACAGTCAGCAATGAAAACCAATAACGAAATGCCTCGGACATCGACAAAACGAGGAAGTATTATAAATAACTCGGTTAGCCGTTATAGCTAGTCCCTCGTTGATTATTAGTTATTACGTAAAGTATTTATTTTGCGATAGAGTTAAAATTGATTGGCTCGGATAACCGAAAGCCTCGGTTGCCGCGAAACTATGGTCAAAATGATAAAAGGAGCCGAATATTTCGTCAACTTATCACTTTATATCGCGTGTCGGGATCGAGTTGAATAAATTGGGGCAAAATTAACGCGACGTTAGGAAAAATTGCTCAGGTAAAAATGCCCGAGGCGAAGAAATGACCCGATTCGAAAAACCGTAAGCAAATATGCCAACCACAGTCGAACTTCCTGAAACTACGTTCGAAGAAAACGGACACTCCTCGGCTGATAAAACACAAATTAAAAATAAAATTAGATAAAATCGGATCGAAATCAAGTTTAAATGTGCGTAATCGGGGCAATTCCATTTACGTTAAGTTATTTTAACCACTGCTCGAGGTAACAACTCGAGGTGGGAACTGGGTTGCGATAATAAAGAAAGTACAAAAAAAACCACTACTTACCAGGTTCGATTGAATTTCGACTTAAACTAACTAACCGAGGCGAGGCGGACGAATGTTTTCGTCAATTCGACATCACCGAGAATATTCCACAAATGAGACCAAAGCTCGCACAATGTTCGACGATTAATCAGCTGATTACACTGACACAATAATTTTATCTCGACTGCTCCACTATTTTTGCCCGTTTTTAAGTGTCGTTAGATTATCGCGATTACCAACATCAATCGAGACCTACGTTTTGTCCTTATTCACCCAGCTTAATGGTTTGTGTATATACAATCGTCATCTGTCCACTCGGGTTGAGCTCATTCCTCGGTCCTTGCTCACCTCGGTTCCCACTCGCCTCGCCTCGGGGCAGTTATGCCCTCTCCATCCAATCGAGTCGACATTCTCAACACACCACAAACGGTTCGATGCGGACGTTCACCACTCTTTTCTCCTTTTATAACGCAACAACAGCCGATTACGCCAAGGATTAAAGATTAGCGGTCACCCTTTTTTTTTTTTTCGGTCGAATCCGACTAATAATAATAATATTAATAATCTACTTAAATAAATATTAAATATTTACCTCGTTGATCGTTTCAACTATTTCTCGTTGATTATTCGGTTTGTCGTAATGATGTTTTTCTTTCACGAAATGGTTTCGTACCCATTGCGCCGGGCCGTTGTAAATGCCGGGCATTTTCGTAGCGAATTTTTAACGCTCCGTCCCACCGACAACTTTTCTCCCGCTGGTTTCTCCGAGGTCGATCGCTCGTGTGCCGCTATTCGGTTTTTCTCTCGGCTTAATTATCTTAAATGTAGGACACCGACTCAAAAACTCGTAGGTCACGTGACCGATCTCAACCTTCGTCGTACATTCTTCTACGAGTCCGACGAGATAAATTCCCATTCTTCGGGTTATGGTTATAACCTGTAACAGAAATATAAACGATCAGTTGTGGTAATAATTACTACAGATCCAATCATTTTATCGATTAAATATATTTAAATTTTTTCGCAGAAAAACCAAAAAATCATTTCCTCACGAGCAACTATTTCTATTGATAATATAATTATTAATTGTGACGAAATTTGCGATTTAAAAAAAATAAAATTAGTGGATTTGATTAAAAGCAGTTTTGTAATTTTCACAAAAAATTCCTTTTAAATAATTTTAGTAGCTAAGCGTCGAGTGCTTTCTAACTAAACTGGCTTTTCCAAACTAGTTGCAAAAACGAGTTCGATCACTCGTAAATAAAATTTTGACCTCCGGATATTTTTGTGTACAAACTTTACAACGCGCAACTTTTGCTTTCGACTGATTAGTACACGATAAAATACGTTTGTTATTTTCTGCATCTGTCGTGTATTAATCGTTTAAATAAACATCGTTCAATATTTAAAAAAATTAGATAAAACTCTTAAGAGCAAAAATCGAACTCATGTCCAGATTTACAAAACACAAAACAGTGGTTGACGTACTACTTTGCCATTAAATTTCTCGTAAACATAAATTTAAAATATTTTTCAAAAAAAAAAAAGATTCTACTAAGCTACCAACAACGCAAAGTTCTGGACACATTATCGAGGCTTTTAAAGCCTAATTTGTAAGAAAAATGCAAATTTTTACTTGGTAAGGTGTTCCGTTCGGTTTCACGTCTATCACTGGAGTAATTGCCATTCCATGAAATTCCATTTCATTCGTGAAGTCTCACTCGCTTACGTCCATCATTCAGAATTGCTGCATTTTAGTGCACAAACAAGTCGACTCTTGCAGAAGCAATAATTGCTATCCGTGCAATAAATTTTTGTGGTGAAGTTTTCTTCCCCAGAATCGCCAACGGTTCACTATTCCCAAAGTCAAAGGCACTATCCGCACGACTGTCGTTGCGACTCGTCGACGTTTATTTTTCGACCGATGCACTACGCACGTTCCACTTCGTAACGGCCGTAATATTGAAAAATTTTCCTTCGTCGAATTCATGTTGAAAGTTCGTTTAACTCAATATTCGTCGACTTTGGTGAAATAATCGTGGATTTTGGAGGATACCATTTTGTTTTCTGTTGCTAAGTTACCGAGGCGCACGCGCAATGGCGGTTGTAACCACAGCCGATTTTTAAGTCCGAGATGGCGAGTTAAATCGATTATAAATTTTCTCTTACGTTGGTTAGCGTTAGAGTTTTATCTTGGCAATACACACTTACCTACAAAAGAAGAAAAAAATATAATGTAATGGGTAATTAACAGAAAAATAACCCAAGTTTCATGAATTAATAAATTTATAATATCGTATCATCGTGCGTGATGAGTCTGAGATGGAGATATGATTCAAATCCCAGCTTACTCTGGTTCTCTGTGCCCATAAAGCAAATAAAAACATACGGCGATACGGAGACGCTTTTAAAATTTCAGTACTAAATACGGTACGCTATCTGAAAATTTTACACGACCCAACCGCCACATCCTAATTTGAATATCCCGCGTTTTATCCTTATACTACTCTATTTGATATCACTGTATGGTAATTACGTTTTGTAAACGTTTAAATTAAAGTAATATTGAAGAAAGAGAATTGCTAATATCTGTACAATCATTTCCGTGAAGAATCACCTTCCTGCTACCTCGCCGACTTGTTTACATCGTAGTGTCAATGATGACCGTCAGGATCGCTAGTGAAAAAAGAAAAGTTATCTTAAAGCGCTTTAGTTCAACGACTCGATTCAAGTTAACCCTACTTTTCTCATCTGTTCGTTGGAAAACAACTTCGGTTAGTTTCGTGATTCGTTCCAGTAGTTTAAATTAACCATCGCAATGGGTGGTGATCATCACGGTCCACCGTACGTCGTCCCAGATTGGCGCAAATATAGAGTGGAAAACGTACCTCAACTCTTGCGCGTAAAAGAAATGTTAGCGCAGAAGGGACTCAAAGATCCCTGGTTGAGGTACGCCATCTTTTCATCACAAAATTTCCCCCCGTTCGTAAAATCGCTGCTTTCGTTGTAGGAACGAAGTGTGGCGATTCGGAAGAGGAACCTTCTGGCACCGAACCATCACGTTTTGGACCCGGGGCCTCCCGTGGGGTTTCGGCGCTGCCGTGGTCACCGTACTCGTAACCGAGGCTCTCGGTCTCGGACCCAAGACTCACGACCACGGACACAACGGTGGTCATCACGAAGAAGATCACGACGATTGAAGTTAGCGAAAATATTTGTACAGAATAATAATTATAGAATTGTATCGTAGCGTAAAATAAAAAGTTGAATTTCAGTGATAAAAACATTTATTCCTCCACCTAAAAAAATGAATCACAGACTTTTTGCTTAGGAGGGGATTTAGGGTCCCGACGGACACGAGGCAACTGTGGCTGATGGATAAAGGACTATAAACGAACCGAAAAAACGCAAGGAATAAATGAGAACACGGTAACTACTGTCTGCGTAATAAAAGTACGCTAAAACAGCCGTATAAAAAACGATAAATACGAGTCAACGGGCGAAGGCGTTTGGCACACATTTGTCACGACGATCAAGAAGAAATTTGAGTGGAATGTTCGGTATTTTTCGTTAATCGTATCGATCGGAAGCGCACGAATCTAAGTAACCTTTTCTGCAGTGGCGTTATAATAGTAATTAGTGAATAAGAAATTATTTCATCAGAGGAAAAGATTCCAACGATGAAGTAAATGTGGTCTGTTGTGAGGAGAGAAACGAACGCACGACGACTGTTTATGCACCGCGAACGAAGGCGAACAACTCACGAATACTCCTTCCTCCCTCACCCCCCTCCTCACTTCACCCACGCTGCTCGTGCTCCCCCACGAACAACGACGAGGTAGATCGAGAGCACTCGAAACCAAGCGCAAAGTAGCCGCCGTTCCGGCGCAAGACGACGAAGACACGAAGCACCGAGGAGCGAGCGGAATATTTCCCGTGCTCGCGATGAATCGGTGACCGTACCCTTCGCTGAAATCATCTTCGTCTTGAGTTATCGCCAAACTAGCACTGCTCGTTAAAAATCCTTCCGACGGTTGACGAAGAAAATCTAACGGCGTCCGTCGATCCCAGTCGTAATCGGAGGGAGTTACCAAATTCTCCGTCGAAACGGTCAATCGCCCTCCGCCGTCCACACTACCGCACTTGTCCAAGCACCCCGTGCTACTGCTCTTGAAGGACAAAAGACGTTTGTTCAAGGGACAATCCAAGGGATGACTCGACTCGCTCAAGGTCGCGTGGACGATCGGAATCGTCTCGTTCATCGACTCGTCGGTGTCCGAAGTGAGCTGGGGAATTTGAGTATCGATACCGTCGACGTCTTCTTGTCGAGAGGATTCGACGCTCAGTTGGTTAATTAATTTACATATCGTTTCGTCGACGACTTCTAAAATGATTAAACGAATGGTTTAATAATAATAATAATAATAATAATAGAATAAAGTGAAAAAGAAATTTATTACCTGAGGAGGATAATTGATCAGTGTCGGTTAGGGGAGCTTCGTCGGGATTCCAGGGAACATTAGTTAAGCTGTTATTTGTTAAATTAAAACAAAGTGAGACAAAAAGAAAATATGTATTAAGTATAGTAATGATAAAAGATTAGAAAAACATTTAATCCATGCGTGCGAGTGAATTACAGGGTGCAAAAAATAAATTGCGAACGGAGTCGATAGTTAATGTTGCGTTTCTGGTTTTCTCACCCTGTGTCATCGTTCGGTTCGTTGTTATTTTGTTGCTGTTCGTTTTGTAATCGCTGTTTTTCCATATCTTGAATCATTTGCAGTCGTGACATTTCCAACGCAATGAGTAATTCCATTTGGTAGTCTGAGGTATACGCCACTTGGTTGTCTGCAATCATCGATCAGCACAATTATTCGCGGTTTACGAAGGAAATGATTGGAAGCACTTACCGTCGCTTTCGTTTCCCTTGGCTATTTTGCTACATCGCAGACTGCAGTAATCGTGCAAGGCTCCAGTTCGAGGGTTTCTAGCTCGGAGTCTACTACATCCATTTCGCGCGCATTCTCCCAAAATGCTAGCAGCGAGTGCTTGGTGCATTTCCAAGTCATCGTCGCTGTCGTACTCCGGCCAATCGTAAATTGCCGACAAGTTCGTGTGACGCCCTCTGCTATCCTTAATCCACGGATCGTTCGGGTCTAAGTCACGAAGGCTGGCAGCGATTGCTTGAGTTAGTTGCTCCTACGACGCAACGAAGAAAAAAGTACGTCAACCCCAAAAACAAAACAAAAATGCGTTAACTTACGTCTTCGACCGGATCCATTCCTAAGACACCTGGGAATCGTCTTCGACGTAATTTTCTAGCGTTCGTCGGCGTATCGGGAGGAATTAATCCCTTAGAAACGGCAGAGACGAATTCTTGTCGTTTCCGCTTAACGCAAGCCGTCGTTTGCATTATCTTAGCCCTGGGTGTCCTCAAATACGGTCGCGCCACCATCTGAGCCAGCTTCTCGGTACATTCTTCCAGCTCGTTCTAAAATTTAGCAAATTCATTTACTCGGCACTCGTTTACAACTTCGTCTTTCAACCTGCATCAACTCGAAGATCGTTTTGTTGTAACCGTTGTCTTCCAAATAAAATCCGTACACGTAAGAACCGCAAAGAACTCGCCGCGCCTTTAACAATTCGTTCACCGCTTCCTTCACGAATTTAGTCTCAAATTCACCCGAGCTGCCTGCGTTACAATATCAAAACCAATCGATAACAAATGCGATCAACGAGAAAAATAATAAAGTAACACTTACAAGCCAAATCGGGCATCGACGTGGCTAACAACATCATCTTGTCTTTGGCGTTCTTTAGCAAAGGTTCTTCCATCTAAACGAAATTTTTAAATGCAAATTCTTATATATTGGAGGAAATAATTAAGATTCGTACCTTGTGGCTATTTTCGTGGTTTCGAAATCTCGTGTAGTAATGAACGAATCGATTGAGTTCCTGCATCTGTTTATTTCTTATTTCGGCCACGCTGATCAGCATTCCGTGCCTTTCCTCCGCTCGATGCACGGCCTCGTACCGATTACAGCGAAAGTATCCGCCAGTCGCAGAACTGTGTTTCTTCCACGCTTCGAGGCAAACCCAACAAAAATCGAATTTGCACTAACGTAAACAAATTTAAAATGTTAATTTCAATTAACAAACGGAGGGAGCAAACGGGCAGTTCTCACTTTCGAACATTTCATGTGATTGCAACCTTCGTTCTTTTGAATCGGAGATTTACAGTTGGGACAAGGTTTAGAATTCGTTATCAACCACAAGCAATTAGCGGCGTCCTCAGTCTCCAAACAGGTCGATTTCACTGCGAAATGGTTTAAATTAATTATTTACAAGTTGGCCAGTTTAAAAAAATTAAGTAATGAAATTACGTTCTTCGGGTTTCACTTCGGCTATTTTCTGATGCCATTTTTTCCACTTTTCGCAACAGCACGGTGCATGCGCTTCTCCGAGACATTCCCAACAAAAATAATGTCCGTTACCGCAATCAACCGCGTGCGAAGTAGAACCAGGATTTAAAACTGCAGCTGTCATCATCGACAACGGAGATTCGGAGAAGGGAAGGCGAACCGCACGACCACAACCTGGATACGGGCACCACTTGATCGTAGGATTACTTTCGACGAACGCCTTAATGTCGAATTGAAGATATCGACGGATCATATCGGCCGAAACCAATTTTTCGATTATATCGATCGGTACCAGACGGGAACAACCGTAAGCGGGACACATTATGTGAGCATCACCCGCTTGTATCTTAACCGATAGATATCTGTAAAAAAAATTTGTAACAAATAAAACTAGATAAAAAAAACTCTCGTTAATACCTCTCCCAACAATTTCGGCAAAATAAATGATCACAGGCTGCTGGAACGGGTTCTTCGTCCGATTGAATAAAGCGCGCGCAAATGTCACACTGAAATCGGAGGAAAAAAATTATTTTGTGATTTTTAAAAATTTTGTCAAATGTCACCATGATTTCAGCTTCGAACGAGGTTGTTCGAATGGGACTGTTGAGGCTCTCTTCGTGATATTCCAACGTCACTAATTCCGAAGAATACGAAGCGCTGCCGTCGCGCGCTCCGAGCTGCAAGGCACTCGTGGGCGGCTGAACACCCGCCTTTTCGCAGCAACCGATCGGATCTTTCATCCACATTTCGAGAAGCGTTTCCCGAGACCAATCTAACCAAAAACAAAATTGCTGGGTAAATTTCTGCGGCGTTTGCTACGTATTCTTCCAGGAAACCGACCACTGTGTCGTAAGAGTGCTTCAGCCGTGAAGAGTGGAACGTGAAGCATGTCTGAAGTTTCCACTAATAATTGATCTTTTGCCTCTTGAAGATCTTGAGATCTTAATCCGCTATAAACCTAAAAACAAACATTACATTTTTTTACAAACAGGCATTGAGACTTTTTAAATTTAGTTAATTCTCGTCGTTACTTCGGGTATATCGAGTCCTAAGAGTATATCAGCTTCGTTTATCGTATCCGAAGATTCAGCCTTGCGGGAAAAATTTCATCAAAATATATAACAAAAACGGCACCGATAACGCTTACAAACACCATTTTCGATTCCAAATACAAGGCAATGTCGATGTGACCCGCTTTCTCAGCCAAATCGCACGGCGTCATATTTTCGTCGTTTTCAGCAAACAGAGGTGCACCGTGATTAACCAAAAGCTGACAAATAAAACCGAACAAAATCTTTTAATATCGCGAAATCATCTACTGATCGACAAGCGTAATCTCGATTTCACCTCGACACACTTTTTCAAACCGGACACCGAGGCGTGATGAAGAGCGGTATTTTTCCTCTGCGTTAAAAATCATCAAAAATTTAAAAACGATTTAACCAACTTTATTCCGAGAACGAAACCTCGTCGACTGCACTCAAGTCCACTTTCTCCACTTCACCGTTGGCGAGTACGGGTCCCTGCCACTGAAGAATAAGCACGGTGCACATGCTTCTCCTCTCCTGAGTGCTGAGGCTCTTAGCCTGCAACACTTGGCACACCGTGTGCAGAGACGATTCGTTCCTCACATTTTTCTTATTAGGATTTCCTCCCAAATCGTTGAGAAACGTCCTAAAAATAAAAACGCACACATTGATAAAAATAAAAACGATTACCGAATTTGCTCGTTACAATCGACGTTAAAGATTCAAATGGCATCTAACATGCGACAACAACACTCACGTAGTGGATCAGGCATGCAGACATAAAAGGAAGGAATTCTGGATTCTACAAAGTCGTATCGTCAACCGCACATCCAAGCAAAAACAATACACAATTCGGTTTCAACTCGACTCAAGCATGCCTACGAAGGTATTTGGACGCGTGGGAATTCGTACACTGCACTATTATATCGTTTCAATGTCGAGTCTGTTTTCCTTTACCGTAGCAGGTGCTTCATGGCGTGCTTGGCAGTGAAGTGCAGTGGCGTATTGTGATGATACGCGTCCCCGTACGACATATTCGGGTCTAAGGAACGCTGCAAATCGGGCGAGCTCTGGAAAACCTGCATAGCGGCGTATTCGTCACCATTTTGCAAATATTTGCGAAACTTCGTGGAAGCAGTGCCCATTACGAACAAGATTAACTCGCAACTTTCATACCTGAAAATTCAATTAAAAAACGAGATTCGTCCCATTAAATTACTAAATTGTTCTTTGTCTTACCACCGCATAAAATACAAAACGATGCGGTGAGTAACCACATATATCGATAAAGCCGATCGCGCTTCGTTATCTCGACGAAAACAACAAATTATTTCGGAAATCACTTCCAACCATCAAAACTTCCTCGGCCAAAAATGGCGCAATCCTCGTAACGTTTCTCTTTAACTCGCCGTTCACGACCACAATGTCGTCCGAAACGAACGAGCAAACTCGGATTAGATTTTAACCTTACTTCCAAATCTAACAACTCGAAATTATCCTAATACAACAACGGACGGCTCTTCGCATCGCGATCAACGGCGGTCGTCGCCATCGTCGTTCCCTTCCTCGCCACCGGGCGGCCGCTCGTCGCTCGCGTCGCGTCGACCAACGAACTCGCGATTGGTCGCTAAAATAACGGGTCAAAATCTTCAGTCATTCAACTACGCTACTTTCATTTTTTTTCCCTTCGTTTATTTTTTTTTTTAACGGTACTTTTTTTTATTTCGCAATATTCGAGCTGCCTCGTTAATAACGGACAATCTCGCTCACTGTTCCACCTAAAAACGAGTGAAAGCGACAAGACTGTCCGTCGACATCAAAAAATAAAACATCTGTAAACAAATAATTTTCTAGGATTCAGACATAAATCATATACTTTCTCTTTCTTTCGATTAGATATGGAAATTTGCTCGTCCGTTAATTAATAATACTGCTACGATCACTTTAATAACTCATCGCTCCGCGAAGTATTTGCTAGCTACGAGAAATTTCGAGTAAAGACCAGAAGGAAATTTGTAAAATTTTTAGTTAGCACAACCACATTTTAAAAGAAAATCGAAATAAAAAATTGAACACAAAAAGTAACAAATGCAATGGTTTCAAAATAGTTATGGGTATTACAAGGAAAAAGAGCCCTGACCTATAAATCCACTATTCTCACTGAATGAGTGCTCGGACGGGGACCATTTTCCACAAACGATTTCAAAAAATAATAAAAATAACTGACGAGAATCGTATTACATCCCCGGCTAACGCAGAAAGCTAACGATATTATGGAGCAAACGTTCTTCTTCTTCTTCTCGCGGTAGTTTGCTCTTTATTAATTCTAGACGTGAGTGTTGGTTAGAACCGCGTTTTGACCCAGCAAAAATTTCTCATCCTCGTTATTTTTCTTGGGCTTACACGAAGGCAACGACATCAAAGCGGGCCAAAAAATACTCCCACACCGAGTTTGACGACTAGCATCTGGAGGGGCACGAGTGGCGGGTGACATAATTTCGTGATCTAAATCACTCACGACTGTGTTCAAAAGACGCCTCGTCCTAAAACACAAGAAAAAACAATTTGTAAATTTTGTAGAATTATTTTACAGTGTTTTTAAAAAAAAATTATCATACTCACTTCAATAACAATATTGTTAGTGCGACCGTAACTGTGAGCAAACACAACACGACGGGTACACAAACGAAAATCGCCGCGTGAACTGAAAGTTGCAAAAATAAAAATAATTTTAAAAAACATGATTTTTACTAAAATTAAGGCATACTTACAGCGAGAATTCTGATTTCCAATGCCACGTTTCTCGGCGCAGTCGTCGCTTTTACAATCGTAGTGCGCAGTCGGTTGGTTACAACGATCGCCGCTCCAACCGTCGGAACAAGAACATCGAGGAAAATTATCCACGAAGCTACAGTTGCCACGGACGCAAAAATCCCTGCAGACGTCAAATTCGCAATGCGATCCTTTAAAACCAACGTGGCAATCGCAAATTAAATCGTTCCCGTACAGCGAACAGACACCGTTGACGCAACCGCATTCTAGTTTATCGTCCTCGTTTTTCAACCGTTGAGGTAGTTGCAATTCGCACTGACGACCTCCGAAAAATAAGGAACACAGGCACGTTTCGAATCCATCGTCCAAATGAACGCAAACGCCGAAATTAAAACAATATAACGAACAACCGGACGAAATGGAAGTCGACAAAACGGCAGCTTTGTTTCCGGTACCGACGTTGATTTCCGTTTTCTTGGCGCCAGATTTTTTCGTAAACGGCTTCGTGAGTAACGCCGACGATACCGCCATCACACGTTCCTCTTCACTCGCCAAAGCAGCGGGCAACCACTTATTCGACGTCAAATCGAAGGGCATCAACCCTTTCCGACTGACGTTGAAGTACGCCATTCCGTCGACGACAGCTCGCAGCGTCGAATTTCGGTCTAAATCGGGTATCGTCAACGCCCAGGTGTCTCCTCCGTCAATGCGCATTCTCGCAATTCTTTTTCCATTCATCCAATAAACAAATTGCGTAAGCGGATCGACAGTTACACCTGCAGGAACAAACGTACGAGGAAATAAATTATTTTCAATACATCAACAACGTCAACGATAAAATACTTACAACACACGTTTGCGTCTGAATACAGAACCGAACGCGTCTTATTTACCAACGAATAAATTTGTAACGACGAAGACGACTCCAACCACACGAGATGAGAGTCGACTAAATTTAAATCCGTGGGGAAATTGAGAGTTTCGAATATGAGCGGAACGCAAACTCCGGACGAAAGAGAACAGAGGGAAATGCACGGATTAGCACCAGCTTCGCTAATAAATACGTCCCCCGAGGAAGATACCGTTACGCTAGTCGAATCTAGAAAAACGTAAAGTTTTAAAATAAAGGCGAAAAACGACGCGAATACGAATTTTTACCCGGCGAAACGGCAAACGATCCGCTTTTTTGTTCGGTGTGAAAATGCACTTTAAAATCGACCGCGTCGAGCCAAACGAATAAACGACGAGAAAAATCGTACGAAATACTTATGACGCGGGAATACTGAAAATAAAACGAGAATAAGAATTCTTAAAAATAAATTCTAATATATCGTTACAAAAAAACTCACTTTGTTGAGTATTACTGGCGGGAAAAGAGAATCGTTCGGGAGTTGAGCGGGTACACGAGTAAAAATAGCGGGAGAATTATTCGGACTAGAATTGTTCATGGACGACACAACCAATAACATAGCGGGTGGAACTGAAGTTAAAATTCATCTTCTACATTTAAATTCAAGCGCACAAATCGATCGATCATCCTTACCGACGCAGACGTTTTTATTTTCCTCTAACGTCATTCCAAAAGGACACAGGCAACGGTGATTTCCATTTAAATCGCGAAGGCACAAATGAGAACACAAATGGTCACAACTGAAATCACCTCGCGGTTGAACCTCATCCAGGGATTTAAAACCGAACACTGGCTGAGCTGATTCGAAAACGATCGACAAAGCGGACGATGAAATATTATTTAAATCCGCCTGCAACCGAACAACACAAACTTAAGTAAAAGCGAAGAATAATTCTCGAATCTCTTATTTACTCGAACGATCGCCATCAACGAAAGATCGGACCAAAACAGCGAATCCGACGTAAAAACTAAACCGAAAGGTTGAACCAAACGCGTGACATCCTCGACGAGTATCTTGTGACCGTCACCGTCGTACGTAGACGTCTCGATTGTACTCGATCTGAAAGGTATCGCGTTAAAATTCGCGTGAAACAAAATAATAGTTCTTCGTTTCTCACTTGGCATCGACCCAAAAAATTCGCTTATTCTTTCGATCCAACGCGATCGCGTTAATCCAACCGTTCTTCCTGTTACTTTTAACGGACGGCGAAAAAGTTTTTATTGCACGACGGTCGTTTCCGGATAACGAACTACGTTCGATACAAGGCGAAATTTCGTTCAAATCGGACCAGAACATAAAACTAGACACAACGGAATAAAAAACGTGATAAGTAAATATATTTTTTCCCGTTGAAAACGGGAAAACTCACCCTGCTTCCGGGTCGAGCGTCAACGCGCGGGGTTTGGCGATGTCCGAAACGACGGTCGAGCGTCGACTTCCGTCGGCTCGCGCGACGTCGATTCTGCCGGGAGACGTAACCACCCAATAAACATTTCCAGAAACCCAATCGACGGCGAGGTTTTCGATTTTTCCAACGTCTTTCACTCGCAACGAGGTCACGTTCGTCAAAGCTGAATTTCAATCGACCTCCATTAAAATCGTGCCATTAATTCATTAAATTTAAATTTAATTTTATTCACTCACTCTCGTTGACTAAAACCGCCGAATTAATCTTGTAATGTTTTATATCCGACCAAAAAAGTTGAGTGGCTCCGGCGGATGTGGTTAAATAATCTACCGAATACGGTACGCTGTCTCCGTAGTAAACGTCGTTCCACTTGGACGACGATAAATCGTATAACGACAAACCATTGCCTTTTGCTACAACTAGTCGAACATCTAAAATTAAAAAAATAACCACATTTAAGTCGATAATTTCAAATTTTGTCGGTTTTACGCCAAATTTACACATTTCGTCGCGAATTATTTTCATAAACAAATTCGCAGCTTCTAAATAAAATTTTCAACATTTCACGGTACATTATCGTTTTTTCTCGTAGTTAGATCCAAACATTAATTCGAGAGAAGGTAAAGGTGACCTCTAAATCGCGTTACCTAACGTGCGTGTAACTCGCGAGCTCTTTTATAATTCGCGATATCCGCGACCGTTTCACGTGCCACGCAGCGGGCCGGGTTTAAGTTCCTATCTAATCCGACTCGATAAGATAAGGAATCGTAACTTAAAATTCAATCCCCTGCGCGGTAAGGTCAAATTAGGCCTAACGAATCAAAGTTGAATGACTGTTCCACTTAACATATTTAACGCGCTCTTCGGGTTAATTTACGTAAGGTTTCATCATTTACCTGCCGATCCTATTGTAAATAAACTAAATATCGTAACGGCTTGTAAGATACGAGTGTAGTAGCATTCCCTTAATCGTTCCGACCACATGGTGGTGCGCGTTGTAAAAAGCCGTCGGTTAGCTCGGCCGCCGCTTTGCTCGAATTCGCGCTTCGCTCGGTCACGTCCGCACTTTACGCCACCGCCGCCAACGGATAAAGAACAAACCAAGGAAGTCTCCGAAAAACGAAAATGTGATCGTATTTACGTCACACGGCGCACGCGCGTTTTATGAACGAACGTAAACGGATATTCAAACAAATAAATGAATAAATTATATAAAGAATTTTCTTTTCGAGGAAATAAAATTGAACACAGCACAATTTTTAACTCGTGTGGAAAAAACAAATGCCGGTTATAAGCGATGGAGCAGCATCTGGATGGGTAATCTAACGAGTGGAATAATATATTTAAATCGATATTTTTAATTTATGGACTTTAATCTCGCATATTTGATAATTACGCTTTTCTGAGGCGAATTACGGCGACCTGGCAATTAGCGCCAACTAGCGACGATTACGGGAACTCGCGGCGCGAACTTTTAACTTCGAAAACAAAGTCTTATTTATAAACGGTAGCACCAAGAAATAAAGAAAAAGTGCGAGAAAGTTGCAGTATTTTTAACCTTTGTCACGGACGATGGAAATATTTATAAATAGTGCAATAATAATTCGAAGACTCTAAAAATAAAAATCTAAAATGGCGAATCGATGTTACAATCGGAGTAAAATTTTCTTTATAAAATAACGTTGATTTGTAAAGTTATTCTTACATCCCAACTTAATTTATAGTTTAAAGTTACAGTTGTATAATGCTGTATTTAAATCGCGGACGAACTATCCCGCTGCGACTACCTAGAGTACCGCCCTCTGCGGACAAAAATAAAAAATTCATCGTAAACATTATCTCGACACGGTACAACAAATCATAAAAGCCGAAGAATTTTGATAAATGTAACCGATAAATTGTAAATGAGTACAAAGGGTTATCCGCCGCTCGTCGATCACCGCGCGAACGACGAATGCGAGATTAGGCCACTCACCTTTCAAACTTCGTCCGCATTTCGCCGTTTGCTCCGCCACTTCTCGTTCCGCATTTTAGTTCGATTTTCGTCCGAATGGCGTCTCCACACTCGACGACAAGAATTTTTAAAAAATTTTAAAATAATAAAATCTAATTAATAATAACATAAACAAAAACTAACGAAATATTTAACTAACTTTATACACAATATTAAACATAAAAAAGAACACGTTTTAAAATTGAATATTTTCTGCGGCGTACTCTCCACTTCTCTAATCACGGTCTACAAAACTAAAGGCCGAATCCAAAAATCCAAAACGTTAAAAACTTAATGAAAATACTGAGTAGGCACTAGGCAGCTTTCGTTTCAAGGTCCCCTCGAGGTAAAACAGTTGCGTTGGCTGGCTGCTTTTTATTAGCGCGCAATTCTCAAGGAAGAAGAAGAAGAACGACGCCTTCTGCTACATTCTGTGGGCGGGGGCGTGTATTTCAAGGCTGAACCGAACGAGCCTCGAGCTTAGCCCGTGGAAGCGTTTCTCGTTGACCTCCCTCCTCCGCGAGCTTCCTTCTTCGGTTCGTGACACCTGCCCGTCGCGTCACGCAAACCGAGAAGCCAGGTGCGCGTCAGCCACCCTCACCCACCGATTCATCGCGTGCTTCCCGCGCACCCAAAAAACCAAAAACGCGCTTTAATTAAAAACAAAAAAATTCCTCCGCAAAACCAAACCCCCTCTTCAAAAATCACCTCCCGACCCTCCAGCTACAAAACCCATTCGAGCTTAATCACACACCAAAAACCAAAAACCAATCCGCCGTCGGGCGAAAAACGTCACACGTCAAAACGGCCCGCAAACAAAACGTCCGAGTTCAACGGCGCTCGAGCTTCAGGCACAACGCAACTGGTTTTTAGTATAGTCGGGTTCTCAACTAATCATAGACTCCGCTTTAATATCGAAACGCTCCCGCCATGCAATGCAACGACTCCACTCTCCATCACCACCACCACCATCACCACCGACGAAAGGGTTGTGGTTGGGGGAAGAGGGGGTTATCGACAGGTGAAGGGGGTGTGGGCAGTGGGGGTTTCCTTTGTGGCGGGGCACTGAGGCGAACCAACGGGACTGGATTCCAGTCGGGTCGGCGGGGGTGTATTTCCCAGGACTAAGGGTAGGAGGGGAGAAGAGAAGAGAAGAGTAAAAGGGAGTGGGCACGGGGAAAGAGAGAGAGGAGTACAGGTAGGGGAGGAAGGTAAGGTATAAGGTATAAGGTATGCGAGAGGGCAATCTTTTCAAAAATGTAATCATTTTATTGAACAACATTTTTCTCTTTACACCTGTTTCGCCTGATTTTTTGAGCAACTCGCAAATTATTTATTTATGTATTTATTTCGACGAGGAATGAAGAGGATTTTATTTATATATATATACTGGCCATCACTGGGCATCGAGGGGGTTGTCAATCTATTCAACCCCCTTTTTTAACACCTTGCATCGATCGAGTCGCTTCTCGTAATTTTTTTCTCTCCTCACTTATTTAAATTATCTAATGATGCGGCTCAAATGACCTTGGCACATGGTCATCGACCTCGTTGGCCCAGCGGACACACGATGGCCCACCTGATACGAGGGGATATTAACCCTTTATACCCCCACATCTTCCACAAATTACAAATTTCTCCCTTTTTTTTTGTTTCTTTCTTAAATAGTGTAAACAAATAACAAATAATCAAAAAATAACAACAACAACTCGTTATAGGAAAAATTCGAAAAATAAAAATTAAGGCGAAAAAAAAAAAAATATGTTAAACGCGGGTAGAAAAATAACAAAATTCGCTGCCACGTGATTAAAAAAAAGGGCACACACACAATTAAAAAAAAAAAAAAGTAAACGACTCTACAAACAGAATTTTGAGCAAATTCGACGCAAATCGTGCTAAACAAAAAATCTCGGCAGATCTTTGGTTTTCTTCTTTTTTAAGACATTCTTCCTTGTCTGCCTTTTTCTCTCTTTCTTTCTTTCTCGATTTGAGCATTAAAACACGGACGGAGAAGGGGACGCACGCCCACGCACACAAAGCTCCACGTGGAGCCAACCAAGAATGCGCCAGTCACAGCGCAATTTTTTCTCTTTCTCGAGACCTTGGCGGTGAATCCCGCTCTAAATAACTGAGATATAAATAGGTGCACTTATAAATCTGTCCCCGAACGAGAACAAATTCGACAAACTTCGATTCACATCATCGTCGTCATTCGTTTTTCATTCGGTTCACGACCGACAGATGATTCGACAGAAGATCGTCCGAAAAGAGCGAACTCCCTCCGACCAACCCCAACCCCAACGCCGACAACGGTGTCGACAAACTCCCATTCCCCCCGTCGGGCGACAATTCGTATCTCGCGTGGGTTCGCATATGTCTCGTTATCATATCTCTTCGACAAGCCGCGTACGGACACTGCGGACACTTGTACGGTTTCTCACCCGTGTGAGTTCTCTGATGAGTACTCAGATGATCGCTTCGACTGAACACTTGACCGCACACTCGACACGTATACGGCTTCACTCCAGTATGCAAACGCATGTGTCGAGTCAACATGTCGCTACGCGCGAAAGAACGTTTGCACACTTCGCACCCGTACGCTTTCGACCCGCTTCCGTTACCCCCAACTCCGTCGGGAGACGACGGATGTCGGTGATGACGATGTCGGTGCCGACTCGCCATATGCTTAGCGAGTCGGTCGTGAAGTGAAAACATTTGTCCGCAGATGGGACAAACGTAAGCGACGTCCGAACCCGGGGGCATTTCTTCGACGACCGGCGATACTTCGAGGCCGGCAACGGCCAAAGAGCCTTCGTCCCGTAATAAATTGAGCACGTCGGCCAAGGGGTCGCCGGACTCGCTCTTTTTCGGCCATCGAAACCCGCGAGCGAGCGGCGATTCGTCGCCCACGGCCGAATTCTTGACGCTCAAGTCCAGAGGGGAATCTTGCGGAGTGGACACTTCGCTTTCCAGACTCCCGCCTTTGGGCAAAAGCAGCGTTTGTTGACCGTCGGGATGCGCGTCGCCGTCCGAATGACTTCGTCGTCGCGCGAATAAATCCGAAGTCACCTTGGGGAAATATTTGTACTGGAGGTAATGTTCGAAGGCGGCTCCGAGCGGCGACGCGGGGGTGCCGGGAGTGAGCGGAGACAAAGGCGACGAGGGAACGCCGCCTCCCACGCACGCGTCCATACTCGATCGCGGTGCGCGGGGGATTGAGCATTTTGAGCAAGAACACGCCGCGTCGTCCACGTGCTCGGGAGAAATAACGTCCACCGTGAAAACTTGAGCGGGTACGGCGGCGGCGGCGGCGGCGGACGAAGATGCGGAGGAATTGGACGCGTCTTGGTCCTCGGAAGAAAACGTCTCGTCCGACGAGTCGCCTTCGGACGTCGCGGTGGCAGTGTTACGAGTGGACGGTGACGACGAACAACTCGGGGATCCCGATTCGCACGTGGCGGCGTGTTTACCACGTGACGGCGCGTCTCGTTTCGCACCTACCTGGCTCGCCAATTTGTCCAAAACGGCGCTGAGTCGTTGCCTTTTACGACGTCGACCGTCCGGATCGGCGCAACGAACGCTCAGCTCAGCCATCTCACTTTGCGAATCAAACCAAAATCTCGCTGACCGACGAACCACTCGGCAGGAAAAACGCCCACGAGAACCACGAAGAAGAGGCGTTGACCACGTCCATGGCGCGAGATCTGCAAATACGCGACTCGTTAAAAACAGGGATTGCGCTGTATAGTTGGGTCTGCGAGTTGAGACCCATGCAACAAGTGTTGCGTCCCTCTATTCTTCTTTGGGAGTGCCTATTTCTGCGGACACCTCGAGGGAGGGAAGCCACGAGGCGACAGGTTGGCGGCAACTCCCGAAAAAGAATCAGCGCGGGAAGCGGAGACGCACAATGAGAAGCGGTGCCAGAGAAGAAACGAGTCAAAAACAACGACTAAATTTAAAAAAATCACAAATAAATTATAGAAAAAGCAAACATCGGAAATTTTCCTAACTTAAAATTTAAGCAAAAATTTAAGCAAAAATTTATAAATAAACTTGAGCCTTTTTCATCTTTTAGTCGTTGTTGTTGTTATATATATAAATTTTTCAGCATCAACCTCGATTCCGCAAACTCGACTAAAAATAGATCTTTAGGAAAAGGAAGAAAAGAGTGGGAGGTAAAAGTAAAAATATAGTCGCTAACCCTACTTTTCTCAATTCTTTTCTCCCCCCACTCCCACATGCGCCTTCAAACCCCTAGTGGAGGCAATGGGCAACCGAGCGTGTCGAGCTCGAGAAGAGAAGACGGCTCTACCTGGGCAGGTGATGTATGGCCCAAACCCCCTGTGAAAACCCATTCGCTGGGTCCTTTTCAAGACACCTTCTTCCCCCCCACTCCCCCCTCCATCCGAGTGCAAGGAGGAGTGGGGGTGGGATGGGGGAGGGTGAATACTACTGGGTCACCTCCCCCACTCCCCTCTGTGTACCTGCCAACCACCCCCACAAATCCTTCCTTTCAAACTCCCTCTCACCTGGTGAATACCTGTTGGAAAACCGACCTTCCCCCTTCTCCCCCCTCTCGCGACGGGAAAACAAAATTCTTAATACACAAAAATATTTAAAAATTTTAAATTTTAAAATTATAAAATCGACTGGGAAAATTTTTTTCATTACGCAACTCGACACGACCCTGAAAAAGTTTCAAGGGCAGGGTCGCACGCCCACGCATTGCAAAACGCCACCGTGACGTCACGATACGTATACGCGTTGGGAAAATATAAGTACCGTGCATGAGGGACGGCACCGGCTTATCCGTTTTCTTTACCTGTTTTACACCTGCGCTTTTTAAACCCGGCACCACGTGGACTCGACTGAACTCGCTCTCTCGGCTTCCGTCGGCTACCCCCGACACGCACTTGGCCTCGTCACTCGACGTGCATATTAATTAACTCATTCACTCACCCTCGGGGAGGTATCGACCACGCCTTAACGCGTACCGAGTCTCGTTTCACCGTCGCGACTCCGTCGAATTCCTTCTCCACCCACGCGTCCATCCTTCTCGCGGCTCCCAAGTCGCGCGCGCGCTTCGACGCCCTTCGGTCGACGTCGGTGTCACGTGATTACTAGCGGACGATTTTTGCCAGCTGGGTAACGAGACTTAAAGACGCGGACGCGTTGGTGATTGACAGGCGAAGGGAAGGGAGCGAAAGAGCGAGGCAGAGGAGGACGAGGGTTGTTCCGGAATGAGAAGTTGAGTAAATGAATTGCTAACGCGCCTACGGCAACGTTGCCTGGGGTCGGTAAAGCGATGACCGAGGCCACGCACCTGAGCAGGTGACCAACTCCATTCGTATAACGAGGCCTCGTTTAGGGGGAAAACGGACGGTCAGAAAAAAATTAACTCGAATCTAAATTCGTTTCGTTTCTCTACGGCTACGTTCGCTTATTTCGTCCGCAAACTGCGCGCACTGACCGTTAGTCGTGTGAAATTCCAGTGGACCAAAAAATAATCGTCCAACTGTCGTAAGTAGAATCGTGGTTCGAACGTAGGAAAAATAAATAACCCGACCGCAAAAACATTCGGTGACAACGTTAGGCTTAAGTTAGTGTTAAAAACAATAAAGTCAAAATATCGAAGCAGACGACGCGCTTCGTCTAACGTTCGAACTAACCGCGGGTGAACTAATAAATAACTGAACGTAAAATAAAACTCACCTGTACGACTCGAAAACCTGTTGATATTTCCTCGTCGTCGCCGAATTCGAACCGAAAACTTGTCAACGACTTGGCAGCAAAAATCGGAGACGACGTCCTGCGAAATGACGTCAGCGACTCGAAACTAAAAACTAAAAACTAAACTAAAAGTTGAGCGAGCGTCGTGATGACGAGTGTTGCTGCTCGACCGCTAATGCCGCGTCTGATATCAAAGGGGGGTCCGTGAACGGGGAGCGGCGCAGGTAGCACCGCTACTGGGCAGCCCCTCCTCTTATCAGATGACGATGGCCACGGAGTGGCGCTGTTGCAGGGGAGGAGCGCCCCCGTGGGAAGAAGAATCCGCCGCCGCACTGGCCCACCTTTTTTCCCCTCGCCCTCCTCCCTGCCTTTCCTTAGCCGCAGCCACGTTACCCCTCGTCCGTGGAACCCGCCTCGCTGCGGGCCAAGCGTTTGCATCATCTCCGCGTACCAGTCGCTGCGGGCTAATGCGGGGGCGGAGACCCACCTCGTCCTCCTCCCCATTGGCGCCGACTCGACTGGCCACCTGGATTAAGGAGATGAAGGCGGGAAGGGAAAGGAGGGAGAAAGAGGGGGTGGATCGAGTCTCGAGATCATCCATCTCCTCGTCCGAGAAATACGCAACTCCATCGACGTCGACGTCGACGTCGACTTGGAGAAAAAGAGAATTCGATTTTTATCGACTTTAATCTCGTTTCCCGCGGTTTTCTTAGTTTCCACCACCCCACCCCCAACTTCTTCACCCAACCCCCACTCCCCGTTCCTCTACCTGTCCAGGAGTTTGTAGGCGAGCCACGAGAGAGGAACCTGTAATTTGGCGGCTAATTGGCGCCATAGATTTACTGCGCACCTGATATTAGTCGTGGCCGGCGGGGGAGGAGCCCCGTCGGCACGCAAGCTCGTTCTCACACTCGCTGCCCCCACGAACGCCGCGAGCCAAACCTCCCCCTCCTACCTGGACAGGTGAAGAACGCGCTCTCGACTCGCGGGAGGGACTCCTTCTGGGGGCGCTCGGTGTGAAAAGCTGGCCGCGCGCGGGATCGAGAGCTCAGGTATGCATAAATTAAAAACGCAAACGGGCGTTCGAGGTCGATTAAAGAGAAAAAGGGGGACAAAAATGCGAAACTGGTAAAAATACATTAAGTTTTTAATTTCAAAATTTAAAATAAAAACGATTTTTCGGTAAATCGATCCGTATCAGGTCGCTGTGTATTTGAAGCGAACCGCGAGTAGGCTGAAGATGCACATGTCGATCGCCATCAAAAGAGCGAATGCGAAGAAACTAGTAGACTGACACCCGACGATTTTCACACGTTTACAGTATATAAAAGTAGTTTAAATTATTCTTACCTCTTTGTGAATATGAAGGCTTTGTTTCACCTGCTCGATCACGATCACTATCAAGTTACCCAACGCCACCGTCATCAACCACGCTGCTTGAAGGACGGATTTCATTTCGGGTGGAGCCTAAATCGAAATGCGAAAAAATATTTAAACCATTTTCTAAATAACGAATCAATTTACTCGTTACCTGCGAATAGGCGAAGGATAATCCCGTGATCGACAACATCACTTCCCCTATCGTGATGAGCACGTACTGAGGAATTTGGTGAAAAATGTGGAGGTTGTCGACGCGAACGGTTTCCAACAACATCATTTTTGTCGTTTTCTGAAGAAACAAATTTATTTTTTAACGGATGTGCGAATTTTTCTACTACAATTTAGACCACTACTCACGTTTGTTAGCTCGTCCTGAGTAAGAATCACGTCGAAAGTTCCCCCTTTGTACACGCTAATTGTACCGATTGTCCCGTCCTCGATGCAAACCGTCGAATTCGGAGCGGACCAACACACGTCGGCAGTCGTCGTCGGCCATAAATCGCCGTAAGAAGAAAACGAACCGTTTTTCTCGAACGTCAGCCATTGAAATTTCTTCAGTTCAGGCTCGTTCTTGTCCGAGTTGACGATGATATTTTGTTTGATACGCAAACTAGGACCCGGTAAAGGACCATGATATATAAATCTGCAAAATTGCGCGTTAATTTGAGACAAAATCGACTTCGATAATTATTAATTTGGTTCCTTACCTAACGAATGATTTTGCCTTTTTATGACGAGTTCGATACTGCATCGCCTTAAAATCGAAATTGGATCAATATCGGGAAAAAATCCAACAATAAATCGATCGAGAGTTTCGGTACTTGCTCGGCTCGAAGAACTCCGTCGTCCAGGAGAATGGCTACCGAGTACGCTACTTCAGATACAGCTTCTACTTCAAATTCTTCCCACTCGGGACGCTGAGCCGCCGGAACGGGACAACTCGTGGACATGCTAATTTTTAAGACCAACGGATTTCTGACGGGGATTTCCTTGTACGCGTAAAACTGTTGGGTAAACGGTACGATTAAAGGTAAAATTAGCGAAAAATATTTTTTTTATCTCATTCGTACCTCGTACTCAGCCACATTATGATTACTGTCGTCGAGCGAAACCACTATCGGACAATTTAAAGTATTGACCACCATCAGTTCGGTGCGACCAACGGACGGAGGTTCGGGAAGATATCTCTGAAAAACGGAATAAATTTCGTTTATTCGATAAATAACATTTAACCTTTGGTCTCGAATTCACCTCGATTAACAACTGGAGACATCCACCCACGACGAAAGAAATGGCAGTGAGAAAACCTCCGGTAGCCATTCTCTGCAGCGGTCTAAGCGTATCAGCGTTTCATTTGAATAAAGACGAAAACACGCGCCCGACGTAACTAGATCTAACTTACGTTCGTAGCAAGTTGCATTTGTTCAGTAGTGGATACACCACGAACGCAAAGAGCGGAATGAACGCGATAACTAACATGGCATTCAAGCTGTCCATTTGATCGGGTTGAATCTCGATTTTGTCGGTCTGTTTAAATTCAAATTCGATTAAAATCGACGCTGATCGGAAGTTTTTTTTAGTACTCACCACTCGTCCGTCCATCATCGCGGATTGAAGAGTCCACGTCGATCCTTGCTGATCGAACAAAGCCCAAAACATAGGCAGCGGCACGAACATAAGCAAAACGCTCAAAACGAGCTTCACTTCGTCGATAAACGGCGGATCGAACTTGTCATCAGCGTGATCCAACCAATGAGTACGTTTCTCGGTCGCTTTACAGCGATTGCGAAGAGCACGCTGTAAAATATAACGAAAACATCTTAGATCCGATCTCTCGAACATTCGCAAAAACAACAAAATAGATAAAATAAAATAAATGACCCAAATGCACCGAACCACGCCCAACACCGCGTTGCCTTGAGGAGGATAAATTTTGTAAGATCGAGTACCGGCCGCAAATATAACTACGACGAAAAAGAAAAATGACGAAATAAAACGACCGAATTAAACCAAACAACTCCAAACACAGCTCACTCGTAGCGATGATCATTAATAGAGCGGGAAATCCAAAGGCCAAGGGATAACATTGCATTTCGCCGAAACATTGTACTTCCGCTGTACAGACAAATAAACAAAATTAAAAATTGACGCAAATTAAACAACAACAACTGATAAGGCGGATTCACGTACCTCGGAAGATCGGAGATAGTATCATCGACGCCATGGCGCCGAGATTAATACAAAAATAAAACACGGAAAAATATCTCTCTCTCATCTCCTCTTGACCCTTCTCGAATTGGTCAGCCCCGAAAGCGGACACGCAGGGTTTGATTCCACCCGTACCCGTAGCGATAATCAACAGTGATATTATAACATACGGCCTGCGAACCAACACAAAATGAGATTGGCAAATTGGGTTTCGGATTTACTCTACTTACAATCTCGGATTCAAAGGTATAACAGGAACTGAAGTTAAAGCAAGAAAGACGTTTCCCATGGAGTAGATGATGGATACGAATAAAATGGTCCTAAAAATTTAAAAACGTTTCACAAGTATAGATTTATAACGAGCGGAATTTTTAATCGACTTACTTATATTTGCCCAGATAAATATCAGCTAGCAACCCGCCGAAAAGAGGCATGAAATAATTCACCATCGCGAAGGAATGGTAAAGCGTCATCGCCGACGGACGGTCGACGAGCAACATCTTGGTCAAATACAGAATCAAGACGGCTGAAAATGAGAATAAAGAAAAATTAAATCGGAACAAAATATCAAAAAATAAATAAAAATCTTACATCGGATTCCATAATACGAAAACCGCTCGCATAATTCATTGCCCAACACGAAAAACACGGATTTAGGAAATTTTCCTTTCTGAAAAACAACGTAATTTAATCGAAAATTCTTACAAAATACTAAAAAACCATTTACAAATTACAATTTACGCCAAACTTACCTTACGACTACCAGAACTATCATCTGGTGCCATCTTTACCGAGTGTCAAGCACCAAATAAAAACTTACGAATGCTAATCGTCTTATCAATTACTAAAGTACTTAGAATATCCTTCCGCTTAAAACGACACCCACGCCCAGCGCCCTTCGGCACACCCCCCTTCCCGCTCTCCCATTCCACGAACATCGAGTGCCTGCAGGCACCGCGTTTCTCAAATCCTTCGTTTATATAATTTTCAAGGATTTTCCCCTCGAGTTAATAAATTAAGTCAATTTAACTGGTGTCGGCGTAGCCTCTCCGCTGGTTGCGGGAAGAGAAGGCTACCGGGCAAAAAAGTAACGCATTAGTAATTACGAAGTTTTCAAAACGAGCAACGTTTGTAAAAGGTAAATACCAAGCTCATCGTCCGCTCCTTCAATAAACTGCGGGGTTTAAAAAAGCAGCGAGACTATTCCAAACGAAGGAACAATTTACAGGCTCTTACTAAAATGGCGCATAATATATTCAACAGCATTTAACAATTCACATTTTCACGCGCAAATAAAAATGCAGTCAAAAGTAATCGGTTACAAAAACAATAACAATAACTGAGATAATAAATCGCAAAACTGCGATTTTTAGTGTCTAGATAAAATTATTCTCCGAAATCGGCATACTAAACGTATCGTCTATCGTCACGAACTACTTTAGTAATCATATATTTATCACCTTCGTAATCGTTTAGCGATTTTCTCGATCGTAACGACCGCAAATCTTCAACGACGAAATCTCGAAGATTTCGGTTGTTCGGAAAAACCGCCTTCATCGCGCTTCGCATGACGGCTAATTTAAGAGATAATATCGAGTGAATTAAAGAAGAGAAAATCAGTATTTATTTTTTGTAATAGTACGCGAACAACGCGGTATTAAACGAGGTATCTCATTTCAAAAAACAACCCAAAATTCGAAATTCACTCACCGCGGTTACGTCGTTTCAACGAATAAACACCCAAGTCTTTTCCTCAGTAAAGAAATAACTAATACCATCGAGTTGAAAAGCGGATTCTCATAATCATTCTTCGATGTAACTGAAATTCTACACACACTCGTCATACTAGTCGAACATTTTTCCCATAATAGTTCTCGACATCCAGACGAGTCAATTTCTGAGTTAAGAGAATAAATGAACCCGTTGAAAGAAAAATTAAACTCTTTTCTCGAGAAATTATCGATTTAAATACTCTTTTCTCTAATATATCGAGATACTCACGTAACGAATAGATACGCAGCATACATCGTAACGTGCCAAAAATAGCGATAAGTGACTGACAGTGATCTGATGGTGGCATTTTCGGCGCCGATTCAGACTATTATACTGCGAGGAAAGTTTTAAAATCAATGACTAATTTAAAACAGACGGTTCGGTGCTGATATTACAAGAAACTGGAGTTACACCCAATTAACTACGACGTAAATAGCTTCGGATAAATTCAGACGTCGGTGACGAGCAGTTACGGAACTCAACTCACAAGTGAGGAGTAAATTGCATCGTGTCGCCATCTCGTGATGACGTTTACAACTTTGAAAATAAATTAATTATCACAATTAATATCTCAAAACAAAATAATTATTTCTCGTTCTCAAAGTTATCTCGCGTGTTTAGGCAGTTAAAATCCAATATAAAATTTTCCGCGATTTCCTTTAAAATTAAGAAGAAGAAGAAGAAGAAGAGAGAAGTCTTCAAAAGAGAAGAAGAAGAAGAGAGAAGAAGAAGAAGAGAGAAGAAGAAGAAAAAGAGAGAAGAAGACTTCTCGTCTTCAAGAGAAAAGAGAGAAGTCTTCAAAAGAGAAGAGAGAGAGGTCTTCAAGAGAGAAGATAGAGGTCTTCAAGAGAGAAGAGAGAGATCTTCAAGAGAGAAGATAGAGGTCTTCAAGAGAGAAGAGAGAGATCTTCAAGAGAGAAGATAGAGGTCTTCAAGAGAGAAGATAGAGGTCTTCAAGAGAGAAGATGAGAAGAATGAAAGGTGCATTCAGTTTCTAAAAGTTGAATCAGTTAACTTATTTGACGTCTCAAAATGCAGTTATCGTCACAACTCACGACATAACCTTTTAGATGTAGTGACGTCATTAGTCACTTAACTTTTAGAATTTCAACGCACCTAATGATTCTTTCATACAAATTTTCTTGACGTAGGTCTAAAACTGCGATTTTCTGGAGCAGACATCGTATGTTTGGCCATAACCATTACCACCGTGCTCGCGATTTCCACATCAGGTTAAATATTTAATCGTATCGTATCGCTCGTCGAACACTGAAACCGCTTTAAATTGCTCAGGACCTCTAAGCCTAAAAATTATTAAAGAAAAAAAAATTAAAAACTTAATAAAAACTTCAAAAATTGTAAATAACATCCATTAACACAGTGACCAGTGGTTAATACGTAACATCCGCTGATGAGCCCTGCGCCACAATGAGTCCGACAACCCAGGGATATTTATCGATCGACGCTCTCTCACCTCCGATAATTCGAATTCCGAATCGACTAGCGAGTCCGCACTCATCTCGAACAAAACAAATTCCTATTTAGTCATCCTCGAAACGCCATGTCAATCAACTCACTGCACGCGTGTCGTTCAAACCTGAATCTACGTTTAAAAAACAAGTATTAGAATATTATATTTAACTTTTAATAATAATTTTCAGTTCCTTTTCCTGCGTTTTCTTTTCTTTTTCCATTTGCACTCGAAGTTCTTTCAGTTTCTTTTTGAGAACCGATCGATCGCCACTGTTCACAACGCCGACCGCCTGAAATAAAACCAAAAGTTCGAGATTAAGTGATAATCCAAAACCCAATCCATCATTTTTTCACCTTAAGACGTGTGCTGTCCAATTGAACCATACGAACTACGGTCGGAGCCCCCATGGGAGCCACCACCAGCCACCGGGGATGAAGATTGTATTCAAAATCGCCAGCAGCAACGCGACTCAACTCAAGCACAAAACAACAAAACTTTTCAATTTTTACTCAATTATGTCCATATCCGACATCATCCGTTATTTCTTTTTATTCCTGTACTTAGATTTTAAACACGGTTTACGTGTCCTTAAAGATATATAACAATTTAAATTACATTACATGATATTTCAATAAACGTACACGAGATTAAATCAACTTTCTCAATTAAATTTACAACATCCATGATTGACTTTTATCTACAGTATTCGCCGTTACATTTTCGTGTCGTCTTCGAAAGCGTAGTTTGTCGTACCTTTCTCAAAAACGGGCGTGGACGGACGAGAACGACGCCGTTGGTCTTCGGGATCGACGTAGACGTAAAAATACGCCATTATCATAAACAGGATCATATCCAAACCCATTAATCCAGCAAACAGGAAAAATTCGTTGGACTACGTCACCAAAAAGTTGAAATTTTAAACGTATAATTACGAGCAGACTAAAAAGTTACCTACCTGCAACTCAAAAATTTTCGCTTCGGCAACTATAACTACGATTAAATTTCCGAATGCGACCGTAAGTAACCACGCTGCTTGAAGAACGGATTTCATGGACTCCGGTGCCTTGAGGGATCAAGATTATTATTAAGATACAATTAAAAAAAAACCTTCTTACCTGGGAGTAAGAAAACTCTAAGCCGGTAATGGAAAACATTATTTCACCGAACGTGATGATCAAATACTGAGGCACTTGAAGCAACATGAGGAGCGTGTTAGCTTCCACCGTTTCGATTACTATCGAAGTTCCGTTGGACTAAAAACATACGTCCATAATCACCAATCTCAAATGAACGAAGGATTACTGATCTTACAGTCTCAGACTCCGCGTACACGATCAACGTATACGCAGCGCCTTGTCCCGTTACGATTCGACCACAGCTGAATCTTCTGTGCGCGGATGCATTTTTCGCCATTGGAATGTGAATATAGTATCTAAAAAGAATAAAGTAAAAATAAACGAAGTTCGAAACAACAACGCGATAAAATTACAAATCAAGTTATTAACTCATCGGGTTCGATTAACGTATAATTGGTAATTCCGAATGAATTCACGCCGTTAGCTAGCTTAAATAGGTACTTCTTTCTCTTGTGTTTCGTGCTCACTAATAGTATCGTTGAATTCTCTCCGGGGTTCGGTACGTTGTAAACGATCTTTACGTCGGATTGTCCTTTATCCGCTTTATGACGCGACTCTTCTCCTTGAGAATAAACCAACTCACTATCTTCGACGCCTATAGCTAATATAAACGCGGTTTGTCCTTCCGGATAAAATTCGATCTTCCCGGAAATATTTCCGGCCAAGGGGCAAACGGCGTCTGTCGGATAAAACAACGCTTCACCGGAATAATTCTTTTCCGAGGATACGGCGAATGGTAAAGAGTAATTCTGCTCGAATAGAAAATACCGTCAATATAAAATTTTCCGTCGAACTTACAGCGATACTGACCGAAAGCGCGTGGATTTCAAACTGCTGATCGGCAATTTTAACTGATAGAGAACACGGCATAGCGTTTATCAGATTTAATTCCGACATGCCAGGATCGGGTAAAGATGGGAATGTTCTCTCCAACGCGATCTGAAGAAACGCAGCCACCACGAAAGATAACGCGGCCAGAATACCACCGAGGCTGATTCGTTGAAGAGGCCTGAGATAAAACTAATATAATCAAAAACGTGACAAAACGAGATAAAGTTCAACCTATTAACCTGGTTAGCAGATTACATTTGCCGAGAAGAGGATAGATGATAGTCTCGAACACGGGAATCATTACAATTATCAACATCGGATTAACCATTTGAATCTGATCCGGTTGAAGAACGAAATTTAAACCCGGCTATATCGAAGAAAAATAATTTAATTCTGTAGATTAGTAATAAAATAAAATACATCAACCTAATTACCAAAGTTCCATCCATTCGCGTGGCTTGCAGCGTCCATCTGGATCCTTGTTGATCGAATAAAGCCCAAAAAAAGGGCAGCGGGAGAAACATGAACAGCACTCTAAAAACGGCTTTCACGTCTTCGATCAAATTTTTATCGAATTTGTCGTCAGCGTGGTCCAACCAATGATCTCTTTTAGGGCAGGAAGGAGTAAAAACGCGACCCAAAGCGTGCTGAAATTAAGTTAATCAAATAAATCCAAAGGGAGTGAAAATGTTCGAATATTTGTTAAACTTACGAAAACTATTTTGACTACGTTAACGAGCACATTGCCTTGCGGAGGAATAATCTTGTACAAAGGACGACCGCAAATAAATAACACTGCAAAAACGACGATCGAGTTACAATTCAAATTTTTAAACTTATTTTAGAATACGAACCTAAAGATACGACCATTAAAACTGCGGGGACACCGAAAGCTAACGGATAGCAAGTATTCTGACCGAAACAAGTTACCTTAGCTGAAAGAACAAAAAATTAATTTAAACATTCCTAAATTTAACGTTAATTATACTCACAGCGCAAAAGGGGAGTGAAGAAAGTAGATAAAAGACTTCCTGCATTGATACAAAAATAGAAAATAGAAAAAAATTGTTGCCGCTGTTTAGCCTGAAAAAAAAATTAAAAATATACATAAAAAGAATTTAGCGCATCGCGTGCAACTCTTAATTACTTGACTAGGTGCGAATTGGTCGCCGCCAAACGCAGCGACGCACGGCTTGATGCCTCCCGTCCCGACGCCGATTAAAAATAAACCCAGCATGGAAAACCACCTGCAGTACACAACGTAATTAAAAATAAATCACGTACAAATATCGTTCGTCAAACATCTGTACTCACAACACTGGCAAATGAAAATCTGGAATCGATGAAATGGACAAAATCACGTTGCCTATTGCGTACACGATCGAAATATAAAATATAGTCCTGCAAAACGAAAGATCGACGTAATTTAATAGTCACAGCAACGGAATTAATTAATAGTTACTTGAATTTGCCGAGTAATGTGTCTGATAGAATGGCTCCTAACAGCGGAGTGAAATAGCAGAGCACGGTGAAAACGTGGTAAACTACGGTGGCCGTATTATCGCTGAACCGTAGAATAGTCGTCAAGTAAAGCGTGAGAACGGCTGGAAAAGATAAAATAAATAAACACCTATACTAAAAACGCAAATGTCACACTTACTCCGCATTCCGTAGTAAGAAAACCGTTCGCAAAACTCGTTTCCCATGATGAAAAACACGGATTTGGGATACTTGACTTTCTATATAATCGAAAAAACCCATTTTGAGTCAAACGTTTTAACGCTCACCAAACACTCAACCTTGATTCACTCAACTAACGCGCTTTCCTACCTCGTTCGACTTCATTTTGCAACGGCAATCTTTACGAACTAACAAATTTCTATGATGCCACGTTACCACGAAAGTTCGTTCTCCCGAAAATCAGGTCGCGCGCTGTCCGGCACTTCTACTCGTACCGCCCATAATTGCCGTGCAACTCCTTTTTTTAATTTCAAAACATACTTCCGATTCATTCAACCGAAGCACTTTTTTTTTGTTTAATTTCCTTATTTTTCCTCAACACGTATATAGCAACGTTGTCAAGTATTTAATCGCTTATTACGCGATAGCCGTCCTATTATTTCGGTCTACTGACCCCGATTCATCCTTAACTAATCTTCGTGAACTATCTTACGTTATCGCTGTGTACTCGTACTTAATACCGAATGTTTGGTTAACCTGAACCCGCCGCTACTAGTTTTTAAAATTCACCTCTCGATCTTCTTCTTCTTCGTCTCCATCTTCGGCGGAAACTTCTTTTTGCAACAGTTTAGTCGCTGTACGAGAAAAAAGAAAATAATTAAGGATATGATGAAAATGAGATAATGTCGAGTGAACGACGTTTCGTCATGCCCATACAAAATTTTTCGCGGTAAATTAATAGGTTAAAAAAGTTACGGTGACGACGCGTTATGTACCTGGCGACGGGGATACGTCACGTTGACCACTCACGCGTCCTCCCATTGCTCTTTGACGTTTCATAAGAATTTTTTTAATAAATTCGAAAACTCGTTAACCTGCAAACACACGCATTTTCAACGACACACGGCAGTACGATTCCACGGTACAATTGCAATACGATAAATAATTCACAACTAGAAAACAAGCGCAACATCTTATAAAAACAAAAAATATATACATATATTTAAAAATAAATAAACATTTCCCAGTGTCAAAAAAAGTGATTAATCGAAGAAATCATCGACAAAATCTCACTTGTAATTAATCCGAGATAATTTTGATTTATTGTCTGATTTCACCTACTATTAAAATACCAAAGTATCGCGAATAAGCGTGCCGACGACTGGGAAAAAAGTGTACTTGACAGCACAGTTACGAATACAAAATTATGCCGGGATAGCAAAAAGTGCGTACGTTCTCGATGAGAAAAATTTTCCTCACAATTTCGAAAACAGCTGCGAAACAAAACAGCTTTTAAAACGTCATACAAAACGAAGGTGCATAATTACATCTTAAAACCCTTACTTTCCAGTAGTACACTGATTTAATAGTGATAAGTAATCAACGCACGATGTATAAATAAATCAATATAAAATAATTTGAAAACAACAACTCACGTCGTGCAGTAAAACCAACTTGTTGAGCGTCCATCGTTGAAAGTGACCGCTGATTCTCGACTAATTCCTCGATGTTCCGCTTCTTTAGTCCCGCGAACGAGCTATTATCTCCTCCAAGGTGTCAGCTCGGTCCCATTTATTCATTTATCAATCCTACGATAGGTAATTAATGTCGTTTTTCGTACGTGTCTTTTTAATCGCTAACGAATCGAAATCGACACCGAGCGCGACACGACACTCGACTGACCACGCCTAAAAATAATTAATGAATTGTTCCTACCAGTCACATAACCAGTATCGTTGATGCCATCGTCTTCCTTCTTCATAATTATAAATTCACGCGAATTATGCAAATAAATAAAATCCAATCGATCGGAAGTTTTTTCTCTACAGCGCGGCCCTAATGTCGAATTCACGAACGAAAAAACTCGTTTCGTAGCTTAGTCGCCGACACCGGGTTTGAATTAACCTTAGACGAAATGACAGATGCTGCAAAATTCATCGAAATCACTCGTCAGCAACCAGCGGAAAACGAGCAAACGGAGATAAAAAATGTCAACAAGTTTCACTCCGAAACAAGCACCAGATGCCGCCATTTACAAAATGCAACGGCGCTTTCATAAAATTCGCTCGTTTTCCCATTTAAAAAATTTCTTTTTCCTCTTAAAATTAGAAATAAAAGAAACTCCGCGATCTGTAAATTTAATTTAATTTTTTCTGAAATCTCGAGACCACTATATCTTTACAGTCAAAAGTACGGGCACCGAATTGGGCACTGACTCAGGCAAACTGAACGAGGAAGACGTGATGGCAAAATGTCGGGTTGTGCGAGAAATAAAAACAAACGCATCGAATAAAACTAAGCGAGGGTTGTAAAAATACACGGTTATACAAACAAAAAAATACAGTGCACGAACCCTTAAAACTAAATTAATCATATAACAACAGCAAACGAAATAAAGACACGATCCTGGTCAAGTGCCGATGATACTGCCCGAGTCACGAATTAAAAACCAAATTAAATCTATCAAATTAGTCGTACCGATTACTGAATTATTCACTTATTATTAAACGTTATCGGAGTAATACTTTCTGATATTTATAGTTCCACCGAAACCCCTCGCTACGCGGTTAAAATAAAAATATTTTCACTTTGTTTTGAATAAAACAAAAACAAAAAAGCGATGTTAAAAATTCTCCTCTTAAGTGCTCATCTTTCGAGATTAATCTAATAATAACAAGATACAAATCTAAATCAAATTTTTCATCCTTACAAAAAAATGTATGTACAAAAAAAACAACGTATCAATTTAAAAACGTGTGATTCGTTCAAATTAGACGGAAATCAGCCACATTCCACCTTCACTCGATATGAAATCTATCGACAGGAGTATAGTAGCAAAAATAATTGGTAACATTTCTTATTTGTTATTCCTCTTCTTCTTCTTATTATTATTCTTATTATTCTTATTATTATCGTTATTATTATTATGCTATTGGTTGTTTCTTTTCTTATTTCTTATTTCTCGATTAAGATACATCTTAGTAAAATGAGCTGGAGGCAATGACGTCTCTTTCTTTGAAGCCTCGTCCTAAAGGCACAAGACAACGATTATCTTTCGCTCCTCCTCCTCCTACTTTTCTCACAGCGCACGTCCACGTCCATCGCCGACGAACTGACCACTCAACCAACAGCCCCGTGATATGATGATGATGATTTGCATATTCCTCGCGCCAATCCAAAGTCTTTAATCTTGAAAGGCACGTCCAAGGCTGGAAAGGAGAAGAGATGGCAAAGGGTTACGTTGTGTGCGACGAGTTCTGCAGCTGAGGCAGCAGAAGGTTATGAACCGGGGGATGAGGATTATTCGAATTTCGAAGAACTCGATAAACATTGTCCACTTTGCTAAGATTTTCAAAAAAGGGGATCAAATCGAGTAGCTCCGTGTCGGACATGTCGTCGAACCACGACGCCACCGGCACCTACGGTAAAAAACGAACAAAAATAAGAAACTCGTAATATATTCCGCAAAAAGTCAATTCAAAATATACCGCGTTGTCTGGATGAAAAATGTAAGATGCTGGCGAATTGTCGACTATCACCACTTTGTGCAGTTCTCGTCCGAGACGTCCGAGATCCTAGCGAACAAATTCCAAAAAACGAAATTAACGAATATTACTTATTGATTGATTTATTTCTCACATACTTTAACGTAATTTCCTCGGTGAAAAACGCACGACTCGCGGAATAGGCGAGCACGAAAAACGCCCCACCGATCCAAAAGATCAGCAACGGGGTCGGCGTACTATATAAAATAAAACGCACAATAAAATTCAGTTTTGTCTCAGTCGTAATCACGATTCGGATAATTTTATACCTTCGCCAAACTGGCTGTAAAGAGTACGCATTCGTACAATTCGCCCATTTTGTTAAGGAATTCATCGACGTAAGGCCTCTTTAAAACGTAAACCTACAAAACACAAAAATTATTAATTTTAAAATGAACGACGTACGGTAAAAAATAACAAAATATACCTGATGAATTGTGCCATCCATTTCCACATGGACAATAAAATCAGCGTTGCTGATGGGCTAAACGAAATAAAACAGAAAAGTTAATGAAAATTGGAAAATTCATTTCGATTAAAAAATAAAAATAAATCACTTTAAAAGAACTGTGAACTAATGTTTCGTCCAGATCAATGACCATGCACTTTTTGTGCATATCCTGGTGACGAACGGACGACAACAAGTATTTGCCTTGTAACTAATCAAAGAGTAACAAAATTTCAAAAAACGTGTGATAAAAAAAAATATCGATTTTTTTATACTTTGGGCGAGGATTCATCATTCTGATTGGAACGGAAGACGAGTGTGTTCTGTTGAGCAGGAACGCCGAAACAGCACAGTAAAGACCGAAAGAAATTCTCTCGATTTCGAGGCTTCTTCCCCGAACTATTGCAACCTGAAAAAACAAAACCAAAAATAAAATTTAACACATTATCATTTTTATTCGCAAATTTTATTTATATTCGCAACCATATCGCGCGATAACTTGGTTATCACAAACAACCTTAACGTCAAAAGATCAGTTTCAAAAATTGCGCAAACGTCGATTACACAAAATTCCTACATTAATCGCTAAATATCAGTCGGTGCTTAGCAATTCGTTACCCACAATAAATTGCCTCCGTACACAACTTGACCTGATTAATTACATCATCTCGAGAATTAATCGGTGAGCAAATCTTGGCCAAAATAACGGGCAGTAATCGAGCTATTTATATTTTAGTATTTACTGCACCTTTTTCTCGACTTACTTCAAATTTTTAAAGATTATTTTAATCTTTTTAATCCACGGTCTTCGGTTAATTTAGGTCAATCGCGCATTAACGCAAATTACTCAATTTAAAACGATTACACGACGCATACCGTTCTCTCGTCGCACTTAATACAAATTTAACAAAATCTTCACGTAAATAGGAATCTATTTTAAACTCCACTTTTCCCCCAAAAAAAACCGCTCTACAAAAATAAATAAAACAAAATAAACTCGAGCGCCGCAAAGTACGGCACGATATAAACTTAGGAAATAAATAACCGAGAATCCTCGGCGTCAATCGAGGATATTCTAAATTATAAATAGGGGTACATTTTTGACGAATGTTTAGCCATGACCGTGACATCGCTGTCACCAGCAAAATCCTGTACTAAAACATCCGTAAGATGGCGAACTGCCAACCTAATTTAACCTCGGTACATACAAACCAAACTCGACTATTTTCGGTTATATTTTAAACCCTCGATTCACACGCAATCGTCTTACCTTCTGATAACGTATCGTCTTCTTGTTTCCACTTCTGGAATAATTTTTTCGATCCTAGAAATCAACACGTTTGCATTTTTGAGTGACGAATCAATGCTCAAAGTGCGTAAATATTCGATCGATTAACCAACTAATCCCAAAATACTCCATCGTGCGCGACATTATACAAATTTACTTATAGCGATTAACGATCGAAATAAGTCGCGAGATATAGCTCAATATCTAATCCGAAAAGCGTTCGAAACGAAACGTTTCGAGATTGCCTCCCCTCTTGGCCCACCTGGTTAGCAACGTACCTTTTTCAGGTGGAAAAGTGCCGAGAGGTTCCTCGTCTCGGCTCACCTGAGTTATTATGGACGTACTGTCCATTTGAGGAACCTCTCGCTGTCAACACCAGACCGCCAACGATCGACAATCGGACGAGGAAAAGGAAGAAAACAAAGTTGCAAACTACAACCAAGATGGACGCAACTCGGAAGGCTCGCAGTGATGCTAAACGTCACCAGAGGCGCTCTCACCAACACGGCCTGCGATGTTATAATAATCGTAGAGGCTCGCCCACGAGTTCTCTTCGTTTTTTGCGGTTACGTAAGTGATGCGTAATCGTCGATTTTAGACTCGGATTAACTATCGATGTGATTTATAATCATCGATTGATTTCGGGTTGAAACGAGTACCGTCGAAGATTTCGATCTCGTAACTCGCTAACAGGCGACGCCATTGGACGAATCTATCGCGCCCGAGTCGCTATCGTTGTTCACGGTGTAATCGGCGATAAAAAGGAACGTCATTTCTTTCTACATAACCGATAATAAATTTCGCGTATCAAAAGAATTGCTATTAAAAACAAATTGTAGTATAATATTTACGATATACGATAACGCGGAAAGTTTTAAAGACTTTTCTCGGACACTTGTTGAATCTTGTATAACTCGGTTAGGCTTACGCTGCGATCGATATTAATCCGCTGTATGAGACTCAAAAATAAAATAAAAATTAAAAATTTTGTTGTTTTGTCTATGCCTAAAAAATAAATCTCTCGCCGAAGTCGAAAACGATTTTCTTTATTTACGTTTAATTGATTTTTCATCCGCCGAAGTACCTGGAGGCTACAGGTGCAATCGGTCGAAATTTAACGTAACGCCGATGCCAGAAAATTCAGGAACTACGCTCGATTATCTCGAAGAGTACTAAACAGAATTTTAAAGTAGACAAATTCTACAAATCGCACCTGAGATTAAACCGTACAAAACTCGACCAAATACTTAACGCCCAACCTCCAACATTTAAAATTCTGGTAGACGTCGTAATTATTGCCATCCAAGATTTACGTGACTCTGAAAGCAATAAAAAATATGTACTTTATTTTACGCAATTTTAAATTCATTTTCGGGAAATCGCGCGAATAAATCATTTCACAAAACGACCAGTTTCTCGCTTCAGTAATTATGTGCGTACAATTTAACCTCGACCTTTAGCAAATACGTAGCAACAAGTTCCCTGATTACGTATGTCTGTTCTGACGAACAATAGTCTGGATGAAATAGGTCGGAGACATTTTAAGACTCATTTTATCCTGGATGCCAAGTTTAACAATTGTTCGCAGGATGTGTTGTAACGAAAAAGGAAAATATTAATAATTACAGAAAAATAAATAAAAATAGTGAAAGAGTCGACGCGACGTAAAACCGAATGTAATGTTCGAAGTTTTCATTTTCCGCCTGAAAGATGAACTGGTTAGTACTCATTAAGGTAAAAATCACTTCGTGCGTTTTGCTGCTCGCCACGTTTGCCAATCCGGTAAACGCGCAATGTATCATTTGCACAGATATGAATCAAAATGCGTGTTGTACACAAACTGGTCTGCAAAGATGTTGCGGCTTGGAATCGAGTTAGTACGACTTAGTGTTGAGAGAAAATGCTATATACCAAACGCAATAATTTTGTTTCGGCAGGGAATAACACATTTTGTCCGCCTAACTATAATTTTGTGCCTGCTGCATGTCGATTTCGTTGTAACGCCGATGGCCAATGTCCATCGGGGCAGAAGTGCTGTCCTCCTGGCAGAAAAGTCTGCATTCCAAACAGTAAAAAATAATTTTTAGATAATTTGCGTAAATCATCGACACTATAAACGAGCTTTGTATTATTTAGGCCAATTAAATCGACCTTTGAATACAGCAACAACCAGACACAGAGGTAAAAATTTATATTTACACATATGTATGACCAACAATAAGTTATGAATTTGTAACAGAAACAACAACTGAAGCAATAACGACAACCACAAAATCACCATCCACTGCAGGGGAAAGTGGCCAGACGGAATTGACTAATGCAACGACACAACAAGAAACAGTAACTACAACTGAACTTGCATCAACCACCACTGAAGGAAGTTCGACCACAAGTGACGCTGCGTCAACCACGACTGAAGCTGCGTCAACCACGACAGAAGCTGCGTCAACCACGAGTGAAGCTGCGTCAACCACGAGTGAAGGAAGTTCGACAACGCGTGAAGCTGCCTCAGCCACGAGTGAACCTGCACCAACCACGAGTGAACCTGCATCAACCACGAGTGAAGCTGCATCAACCACGAGTGAAGCTGCAACAACCACGAGTGAAGCTGAAACAACCACGAGTAAAGCTGAAACAACCACGAGTGAACCTGCACCAACCACGAGTGAAGCTGCAACAACCACGAGTGAAGTTGCAACAACCACGAGTGAACCTGCACCAACCACGAGTGAAGCTGCATCAACCACGAGTGAAGCTAGCTCAACTACAAATGAACCAGCATCAACCAGGAGTGAAGCTGCCTCAGCCGCGAGTGAAGCTGCCTCTGCCGCGAGTGAAGCTGCCTCAGCCACGAGTGAAACTGCATCAGCCACGAGTGAAGCTACATCAACTGGAGAAGGAACTGCATCATCCACAGATGGAGCTACAACGCGCGAAGAAGCACAATCAACTGTAGAAGGAGCTGCAACGACTGGCGAGGGAGTTGCCTCGACAGCAGAAGGAGCTGCGTCGACAGCAGAGGGATCTGCAACGACTGGCGAGGGAGCTGCGTCGACGGCAGAAGGAGCTGCGTCGACAGCAGAAGGAGCTGCGTCGACAGCAGAAGGAGCTGCGTCGACAGCAGAAGGAGCTGCGTCGACAGCAAAAGGAGCTGCGTCGACAGCAGAGGGAGCTGCAACGACTGGCGAGGGTGCTGCGTCGACAGCAGCAGGAGCTGCAACGACTGGCGAGGGAGCTGCCTCTACAGCAGAAGGAGCTGCGTCGACAGCAGAAGGAGCTGCCTCAACAGCAGAAGGAGCTGCCTCGACAGCAGAGGGAGCTGCGTCGACAGCAGAAGGAGCTGCAACGACTGGCGAGGGAGCTGCCTCTACAGCAGAAGGAGCTGCCTCGACAGCAGAGGGAGCTGCCTCGAC
>JAQIWS010000098.1:0-57645 GCA_034696085.1 Stigmatogaster subterranea
TTTTTTCCGGCGCGTGCACTTCTTTTTTTGGGCGTTTTGTTTTTGGTTTTTCGTGTTTCTTCTGGCGCGTGCGCTTCATTTTTGGGGCGTTTTGTTTTTTGTTTCCATGTTTTTCTGTTTCTTTTTGGTTTTTTTGTTCTTTTTGGCGCGCATGCATCTTTTTTGGGCGTTTTTTGGTGGGTTTTCTGTACCTTTTTGGTTTTTGTGTTTTTTTTGGCGCGCATGCTTCTTTTTTGGGTGTTTTTTGGTGGGTTTTCTGTTCTTTTTTGGTTTTTGTGTTCTTTTTGGCGCGCGTGCTTCTTTTAAGGACGTTTTGGTTTTGGTTTTTCGTGTTTTTCTGGTGCGTACATACTTATAGTTCACTTGGCTCCGTGCATTACAAACTGTCTGTTTCTGTTCTTTTACCATCTTGCTGCCTCTGGTGTTGATGTCAGGCCCTGTGTTATCTACCCACGGCAGCTGGGCATTCGAGTTGCATTGTCATCACTTATCTTTCTTCTGTTCAGCCAGTGCACGGCAATGACGCAACACAACAATTATTTTGGTTCTCGGGGCTTTTTTGCTTCTTTCGGATCAAACTAAACTACGTCATGTCCATTGTTGCAGAGCAACCGAGCTGCGGCGTCACCACTTATCTTTTCTACTGTTCAGCCAGTGCGTGGCAATGACGCCACACAACAATTACTTTGGTTCTCGGGGCTTTTTTTGCCTCTTTCGGATCCAACTCAATTTTTTTTATTATACCCGAAGGGGGGATTTATATTTATAAGTGTATTTATATTAATGAGTGCATTTATATTAATGAGTGCATTTATATGTATATGTGTACATATTTATATATACAGCACGTGTTATATTGATTTGTGTATTAAAATTTATGTGAATTTAAATTTAAATGTCAACAGACATCATACAAATGTCACGTGCAAATATTTTCAGGTCGAGCACCCCTAATCCGAACTTCTGAAATCCGAAATTTTTTCTTTTAGTGCCACCCATTACCCACATTAACTGTTTCTTACCAGACTGAAACAAATTATACGTGCGTCTGTAGTTCAGGTCAATTTATTGATTTATGTTGTTATCAAGACTACAATTTCACCGTAAAAGGGAGAACTGCAATGATAAATAATCCCCTAGTTCCAGAAAACTATTACAGCGAGAGTAATTAACGCTAAATCTAAACTCTTCAAATTAAACTCATTCAGTTTACTTTCAACAAATAAATAAATAATCAAATAAAGTGCATTGGAGTGTGTTTAATGTCCTCTTATCCCGTTCTATTACTGACCGAATTTTTTAACTGACGAGTAAATAATGGATTCTAAAATCCGGAAAATTCCGAAATCGGGGTTGACAGACAACATTTCTATAACGTCAAGTTTTCTTCGACAACTTTTCTTTCTTCGCCTCAAACTTGACATGTGTTGGCTTGCCACGCAATTCTTTTCAGATTTTTTATTTTAAAAATATTAATGCTGGAAACCCATGATTTGAACGCACATTTCAGCCGACTGCACTTACGGCAAACATGGTGCGTAAAATACACGCTGCGTTTAATACGGCAACTCTTGGAAAAGTTAAACGAAGTTGGTTAATAATTAAACAAGAAAAAAAGATACGTATTCACCATCTATTTATTTGCAGCAACTTTCGTTAACGCCGAAGAATTTGATCTGAATCTACCTGGCTGGAAGCGGATAGCTGATTCAAAAAATATTATTGCGTACAGGATAACGTGGATCGTAATTGTTTTGAGTAGTATTGCGTTGTGTATTTATCAAGTAGGGGAACGCATCGCAATGTTTGCCAGCAACCCAATTTCGAGCGACGTCATCATACAGCAAAATTCAACGGTAAAATTTCCTTCTCTCATTATGTGCTCAACCCACCCAAATTATCCTACTCTCATGCCAATCAAACAAAAAATTGCGAAACATTTAAAAAAAGATGCTTGCGACGTAACCGTTATTGATATTATGGAATATCGAAATGAGACTTCGTTAGCAGTAATGAGCAACAGGAGCATCGAACAAATTATTGGATATGTTGGAGTGCAAATGGTACGTAGTGTATATACCTAGAAATTTAACTTCAGAAAACCACAAGCTAAATTAATGAAATTTTTCTAGCCTATACCACTTGTAAAACCCATGATAGTTAGCTACAAAATAGAAAAAAGCGTAGTTCATTCACTGTACGGTATTTGCCACAAATATAGTTCTAGTAAGTTCCAAAGTAAAATGCTTCGTGAGTATAAGTTCGAGTTATAACATGTACCACTATTAGTTGATTTAGTGCCACACCGCAAACAAGAGTTGCAATTTGTGGTTATGGCCAGCGATAAATACCCGCAATGTAACACACCGCTAAATGCCGAATATTTCGTGCGTACGACAAACTTGATGTTGATTTGTAATACATTATGATTTATTACTGTTTACCAATAGTTGTTTGTGCAAGATGACACCAGTGACATAAATAATCAGCCCTTGTCTTACATTGCGGTAAAATTTAAATCTCGACCTCGGTATGCTTTCACAGCAAGACAGGTACTTGTTAGTTTAATTAAATATATATTATTCTAGTTAATTATTTTTCTTTAGTTTAAATTTCTCAATACTCCTCAAAATCCGTGCACCGACATCGAGACTGTGAACGCGTGTAAAAAGAAATGCAGAGAAAAATACCTGTTAAACAGAACTACTTGCAGGTAAATTTTATCCTTAATTTCTTGGTAAAAATGAGATTAACATAAAAAAATGTTAACTGTTGTAGAGTGATAGAACTCGACGATATACCATTACCATCATGTACTTCAGCGATTGATGTAGTGTTAGCAATGCATGAACATTTAGTTTTAGGCGCGGAAATCGATTTCAAAAAAGACTGCAACTGCCATCGCGCTTGCGATCAAATTAACTACGCGGTCCACTTCAGAGAAGAAGAACTTGATACACCGTCGTCTGTAGTTTATTTATATTTTGACGATAATGCTATTGATCTCGTTCGTGAATATTATTCGTATACAGTTATCCCGTTGCTTTGCGACATCGGTGGTAATTTGGGATTGTTTCTCGGTTTGTGCATCCCAACTTTACTAGAAATATTTGAGAGCACATTTACTTATTGCAAAAAGAAAATAGTTGCTCGTTAACTGGATCCACTTTTTATTATTTTTCCTCTCACAAACTCTCATTAACAATTTCACAAATTATTGGTTGAATTATATACCCATCTCTAACAGTTTACAAGTGCTAGTAAACGTAAAATCTATTATACATCTAGCGTGTGAAACTTTTCTTCTCTTACATTTTTGAACGAAACCACCATTCGGACGACTTTTCATTATTCTTTATGTTAAATTATACATTCATCCCTAATATTATTCAATACTACGAAACAGAAAATCCGCTCTAATTCTCAATATTGTGCATCTGAAAGTAGCAAAAACAAAATCGTGTATTCAATCTCCAATTTTGTTATTACTTTTAACCCAAAAATCTACTTGTACCACACCTTACTGTACTTCACGGGTTTGAAGATAAACAAATATTCAAATAAATATCTAGGATGTGGACAATAGATGATACTGTAGGTACTTAGCAAAAATGATCACGATAAACGATTGATAGCATTATCCGTGCCAGATACACTAGGCATTTGTTGCTACTCTGAGGTCGTTTAAATAGTGTTCATGTATGGTACCAGTACCAGTGGACGATCGTGCAGCGGTTCCCAACCTTATTCAGAAACTCCTACCCCTTTGAAACATGTTCTCGCACCCTCTCGCAATCTAGTAACACAGTAAAAATTAGGCTAATTTCAGTTTTATTCGACTAAACTCAGTTATCGTCTTCTAATCAATGAGTCATCACGTGTTCAAGGGATTAAAGTAATTTTCTATTTAAAAAAAAAATCTGGATTTTTTTCTCTACAAATTGATTTTTATTTTAAGTTCGTACTACAGGATTATAGTCATCTCTTGAGTTACAACTTTTTAAAATTGTGCAACCCCTTTTCAATAACCCCTGTAATTGTAATTTAATTTTTTTGCATTTAATATTTATGTATGTATTAATATTTATATGTGTATAAATATTTATGTGTGTATATATGTGTATGTGGTATACGTGTTTATATTGATTTATGTATTTTATTTTATGTGAATTAAATTGATATAACGTACTGTAACATCGATTTTTCTTCATCGTTTCTTCGAATCATAATTGACATTGGTTGGGTTGCCAAGCAATTCTTTTAAACTTTTTGGTTTTAAAAAGATTGCTGGGAACCATTGATTTGAATTCACATTCCGGCCGACTGCAGTTGCGGCAAAGATGATTCGAAAAATACACGTTGCGTCAAATGTGACAACTCTTGAAAACGTCAAACGAAGTTGGTTAATAATTAAACAGGAAAAAAAGTTACGTATTCACCATCTAATTATTTGCAGCATCTTTCGTTGACGTCGAAGAATTTGACCTGAATCTACCTGGCTGGAAGCGGATAACAAACTTAAAAAATAATATTGGATATAAGTTTACGTGGATCGTAATCGTTTTGAGTAACGTTGCGTTGTGTATTTATCAAGTAGGGGAACGCATTTCACTGTTTGCCAGTAACCCAATTTCTTCCGACGTCATCATACAGCAAAATTCGTCGGTTAAATTTCCTTCTCTCGTTATGTGCGCACTAAGCCCAAATTATCCTCTTCTCATGCCAATCAAAGAAAAAATTGCGAAACAATTAAACAAAACTGCTTGCGACGTAAACCAATTTGAAATTACGCAATATCTAAATGAGACTGCATTAACAGTGTTTACCAATATGAGCATCGAACACATTATTGGATATGTTGGATTGCATCAAGTACGTCCGTGAAAATCCCAGAAACTTAATTTAAGATAATCACAAGCTAAATTATTGAAATTCTTCCAGCCTTTACCACCTCACCCATCAATGAAAACCTACAGCGTAGAAGAAAGCGTAGTTATTTCGGGTTACGGTACCTGCCGCAAATATACTGCTTGTAAGTTCCAAATTAAAAGCTTCGCGAGTATAAGGTCGTGTTATAATATACTCCACTAATAGCTGATTTAGTGCCATACCACAGAGAAGAGTTGGCATTTATGGTTGTGCCCAACCCTAATTACTCGCGATGTCCTACGCCGGAAAATATCGAATACTACGTACGTACGACAAACGTGAGTCTAATCAAAAGTATTGCATTGTAATGTATTGTTGGTTATCAATATAGTTATTTGTGCAAGACGATTCCAGTGACATAAACAATCATCCCTTATCTTACATTCCGATAAAATTTACATCTAAACCCCGCTTTGCTCTCACAGCACGACAGGTGCCTACCTATTGAATACCGCAGCTTAATTAAACAACTATACCATTTCACTATTTTCTCTTTAGTTTAAATTTCTCAATACTGCGCAAAATCCGTGCACCAACATCGAGACAGTGAACGCGTGCAAAAAGGCATGCAGAGAAGAATACCTGCTAAACAGAACTACTTGCAAGTAAATTTTACTTTTAATTTCTCGATAAAAACGAAATATTCATAAAAAAATTTTACTGTTGTAGAATGACGCAATTCGACGATACACCATTACCAATATGTAAAACATCTATGGAAACATTTTCATCAATTCTGCAACATTTAATGTTAGGCGCGGAAATCGATTTCAAAGAGCAATGCAACTGCCCTCGCGCTTGCGATCAAATTAACTATTTGATTCATTACAAAGAACAAGAAATGAATTCAAAGTTTTCTGCCGTTGTCATATATTTTGACGATAACGCTATTGATCTGGTTCGTGAATATTATTCGTACACTGTTATCCCGTTGCTTTGCGATGTCGGTGGTAATTTGGGATTATTTCTCGGTCTATGCATCCCAACTCTATTAGAAATAATTGAGACTATATTCTTTTATTTAAAAATGAAAATCTTCGACTTGTTAATTTAGTCTAGTTTCCATTATGACACTACTGTATTACGAAACAGAAAATCCTAAATCTCAAAGTTATTCACCTGAAAATAACAAAAAAAAATTGTGTACTCAATCTACAATTTTATTAACTATGTTAAACCCATTTTTCTGCTTCACACTTTCCTTCTCGTTTGAAAATAAACAAAACTACACACAGCAATTTCTGTCTACTCATTACTTAAAAAATATATAACTAATATTGCCTAACTAATATTCCTTGTCAGGAAAAACTAGTAATGGTAATATACTATATGTTGTAATCACATGTTTTAATATTTTTCTTTAAAATAAACAATATCTTCTATGTGTATATTCTAAGTAATCGTTGATCCTGGAAATAATTGGATGCTTGTACTATACGTAATTATACTTACAATACACAGGTGAATTAAAAACATATGAACATATAAAAATTTATTACTTCAGAACTAAAACGGGTACGAACACGAAATAAAAATTATTTTTTAGAGCAAATATTATTTTTATTATATACCTTTACAAATGTATAAACACCCCTGATGTCTCATGGCAACACAAATTAACCTTGAAAATCAGACATTTTTTGGTTAATGCCGTTTCAACACTTAACGAAAGTGTGCCGTACTGCAGTGCTGTAGTTCTCAACCGCATATTCAGAAGCACTTACCCCTTTGAACGCCCAAACACGTTCTCGCACCCTCTTTAATCCAAAATTTTGTACTTGCAGTATTGAAATATTTGTTTACAAATAACATAAAATATACAGAAATAAATACTTTAGGACCGTGTTTACACCACAATGACAATTAAACTTAATCATTACTGCAACAGTTGCATTCTATTTCACATGTATTGAATAATAATTTTGAAATCTGACGTTATCTCGCACCTCCAAAAAGGACTTTCGCACCCTGGTTGGGAACCCCTGCTGTAATAGATGTACGAAGAATTGCGTTATATATGGTACTTCAAGTCGTATATAACACTAGGGGGTACATTGAGCAATTTATACTCATATTGCCCTGAGTACAAGTCGAGAAATTATCTTAGTACAGCTATTCTACTGTATTCTGAAAAAGACTGCTCGTTTAATAATCGCAATCTAGTAACACATTACAAATTAGGCTAATTTCCAGTTTTATTCGACTAAACTCAGTTATCGTCTTCAATGAGTCACCATGTGTTCAAGGAATCACAGTAATTTTTTTTTTTTTTAAACTTTTGGATTTTTTCTCTCTACAAATTGATTTTTATATCAAGTTCGTACTACAGTATTATAGTCATTTCTTGAGTTACAACTTATTGAAATTGTGCAACCCCTTTTGAACAACCCTGTAATTGTATTTTAATTTTTATGCATTTAATATTTATGTATGTATTAATATTTATAAGTGTATAAATATTTATGTGTGTATTTATATTTGTATGTGTTATAGGTGTTTATATTGATTTATGTATTTTATGTATTTTATTATATGTATTGTAACATCGTACTGTAACATCGATTTTTCTTCATCGTTTCTTCGAATCATAATTGACATTTGTTGGGTCGATTTTTCTTCATCGTTTCTTCGAATCATAATTGACATTGGTTGGGTTGCCAGGCAATTCTTTTAAACATTTAGGTTCTAAAAAGATTACTGGGAACCATTGATTTGAATTCACATTCCGGCCGACTGCAGTTGCGGCAAAGATGATTCGAAAAATACACGTTGCGTCAAATGTGACAACTCTTGAAAACGTCAAACGAAGTTGGTTAATAATTAAACAGGAAAAAAAGTTACGTATTCACCATCTAATTATTTGCAGCATCTTTCGTTGACGTCGAAGAATTTGACCTGAATCTACCTGGCTGGAAGCGGATAACAAACTTAAAAAATAATATTGGATATAAGCTTACGTGGATCGTAATCGTTTTGAGTAGCGTTGCGTTGTGTATTTATCAAGTAGGAGAACGCATTTCACTGTTTGCCAGCAACCCAATTTCTTCCGACGTCATCATACAGCAAAATTCGTCGGTTAAATTTCCTTCTCTCGTTATGTGCGCACTAAACCCAAATTACCCTCTTCTCATGCCAATCAAAGAAAAAATTGCGAAACAATTAAGCAAAAGTGTTTGCGGTGTAGACATGCTGGAAATTTTTAAATTTCAAAGTGAGACTTTATTAACAGTGTTGGCCAACAGGAGCATCGAACAAATTATTCAATATGTTGGATTGCATCAAGTACGTACATTTTAATACCTATAAACTTACAATTTAAGAAAGTCACACGCTAAATTATTGAAATTCTTCCAGCCTTTACCACCTAACCTAATAACGAAAACCTACCGCGTAGAAAAAACCGTAGTTAATTCAGGTTATGGTACTTGTCACAAATACACCGCTTGTAAGTTCCAAATACGACGCTTCGTGCGTATAAAGTCGTGTTATAATATATTCCACTAACAGCTGATTTAGTGCCGTACCACAGAGAAGAGTTGACATATGTGATCATGCCTAACCCAAATTATTCGCGATGTCCTATGTCGCAAAATATCGAGTACTACGTACGTATGACAAACGTGATGTCTAATCGTAAGTATTGTATTGAAATTTATTGTTGATTATCAATAGTTGTTTGTGCAAGACGATTCCGGCGACATAAACAATCATCCCTTGTCTTATATTCCGATAAAATTTGCATCTCTATCCCGTTTTGCCCTTACAGCACGTCAGGTACCCACTGAGTATCGCAGCTTAATTAAATATATTCCATTTCATTACTGTCTCTTTTTAGTTTAAATTTCTCAATACTCCGGAAAATCCGTGCACCGACGTCGAGACAGTGAACGCGTGCAAAAAAGTATGCAGAGAAAAATACCTGCTAAATAAAACTACTTGCAGGTAAATTTTATCCGTAATTCCTCGATAAAAACGAGAAGGATACAGTATAAAAAAAAAATTATTGTTGTAGAGTGATGGAATTGGACGATATCCCATTACCAATATGTAAAGCAGCTGACGATACATTGTCAGCAATTTTGCAACATTTAGTGTTAGGCGCGGAAATCGATTTCAAAAAAGACTGCAACTGCCCTCGCGCTTGCGATCAAATTAACTACTTGATTCATTACAAACAACAAGAAATGAATTCAAAGTATCCTGCCGTTGTCATATATTTTGACGATAACGCTGTTGATCTAGTTCGAGAGTTTCATTCGTATACAGTTATCCCGTTGCTTTGCGATGTCGGTGGTAATTTGGGGTTATTTCTCGGTCTATGCATCCCAACTCTATTAGAAATAATTGAGACTATGTTCTTTTATTTAAAAAGGAAAATCTTCACTTTGTTAATTTAGACTAGTTTCCACTATGACACTACTGTACTACGAAACAGAAAATCCTAAATCTCAAAGTTATTCAACTGAAAATAGCAAAAATAGATTAACAAGTATATACCAAATCTTCAATGTTATTGACTATTTTAACCCATTTACTGTTTCTGTTTTACACTTTCCTTCACGTTTGAAAATAAACAAAACTATACACCTCAAACACTGTCTACTCATTACTTAAAAGATATAACTAATATTGCCTGATATTAGAGCATGGTTATACTGGTAGAGTTTCTCAATTGGGGCTTCTGAAGGATATTTATTAGCTGCAAAGCCAAAAAAATTCTGATTACCCTTTCCCATGATGTACGTATCTCTATGAAGCAAAATATTCGAGTTTAGTAAGTTGCGACAACCAGAACTAAGGCTGGATAGAAACTTGATTTTTTACATAATCTATTTTGCATTGACTATTATGTAATGTGAACAACTTGGATTTTTCAAACTGTTAACAAAATGAATCAGCATCAGGAAAAACCAATAATGGTAATATACTATATGTTGTAATGACATATTTTAATATTTTTCTTTAAAATAGACAATATCTTCAATGTGTATATTCTAACCAAACGTTAATCTTGGAAATAATTAGATGCTTGCACTATGCGTAATTATACTTTCAATATACAGGATGATTCAAAAACAGTTGAAGGTTCAAAAATTTGTTACTCAAGAACTAAAACGGGTAAGAACACCAAATAAAAATTAATTTTTAGAGCAAATATTATTTTACATTTAAAAAAAAATTTGTATTTTCTCTACAAATTGATTTTATTTCAAGTTCGTAAACTATTGTATGACGTCATTTCTTGAGTTACAAATTTTTTGAATAACACTGAAATTGTATTTTAATTTATATATAAATATCTGGTATGTTTTATTTACATTTATGAGTGTGTTTATATTTATAAGTATATTTATATTTATGTATCTATTAATATTTATATGTGAATTTATTCCTACACGGTATGCATGTCTTTATATTGATTTATGTATAGTATTTTATGTGAATTTAAATTTGAATGTTACAGTCATTTATGTAACTCAACATCAAGTTTTCATCAGTTTTTATTTTCTTCGTTTCATAATTTATGTGGGAAGGGTTGCCAGGCAAATTCTTTTTTGGATTTAAAAAGATTGCTGAGAATCATTAATTTAAATACACATCCCAACCTAGTTCAGTTGTAGCAAAGATGATTCGAAAAATACACGTTGCGTCAAATATGACAACTCTTAAAAACATTAGACAAAGTTGGTTAATAATTACGGTAATAATTAAATTGGAAAAACTCTTATATATTCGCCGACTAATTATTTGCAGCATCTTTCGTTGACGTCGAAGAATTTGACCTGAATCTTCCTGGCTGGAAGCGGATAACAAATTCAAAACGAAATATTGGATACAGGCTTGTATGGATTGTAATAGTTTTGAGTAGTATTGTGTTATGTTTTTATCAAGTAGCGGAACGCATTTTAATATTCGCCACAAACCCAATTTCGTCCGATGTCATCATTCAGCAAAATTCGTCGGTTAAATTTCCTACTCTCGTTATGTGTGCAGTAAGCCCAAATTATCCTCTCCTCATGCCAATCAAAGAAAAAATTGCGAAACAATTAAACAAACCTGCTTGTGATGTAAACCTGTTTGAAATTATGAAATATCAAAATGAAACTTCATTAGCAGTGTTCAACAACAGGAGCATCGAGCAAATTATTGCATATGTTGGATTGCATCAAGTACGTCCGTGTAAATCCCAGAAACTTAATTTAAGAAAATCACAAGCTAAATTACTGAAATTTTTCTAGCCTTTACTACCCTACCCAACAATGAAAACCTACCGCGTAGAAAAAAGCGTAGTTACGTCAGGTTACGGTATTTGCCACAAATATACTGCTCGTAAGTTCCAAAAACAATGCTTCGTGAGTATAAGGTCAAGTTATAATAAATTATACTATTAGCTGATTTAGTGCCATATAGCAGAGAAGATTTGACATTTATGGTCATAGGCAACTTTACGTACTCGCGATGTCCTACGTCGCAAAATGTCGAATACTACGTACGTAAGACAAACATAATATACGTAAATTATACTGTAATTTATTATTGTCTACCAAAAGTTGTTTGTGCAAGATGATTCCAGTGACATAAATAATCAACCCATGTCTTATTTTTCGATAAAATTTACATCTCGACCCCGCTTTACCCTCACAACACGACAGGTAACTACCGGATATCGTTAGCTTAATTAAACATATTCTATTTCATTGTTTGCTCTTTAGTTTAAATTTCTCGAAACTGCTGAAAATCCGTGCACCGACGTCGAGACAGTGAACGCGTGTAAAAAAGCATGTAGAGAAAAATACCTGCTATCCAGAACTACCTGCAAGTAAATTTTATCCCTAATTTCGCGATAAAACAAGAAAAATATAAATTTTTCGACTATTGTAGAATGCCAGGATTCGACGATATACCATTACCAATATGTAATACAGGTGTGGACGCAATGGCAACAATTAACCAATATTTAATGCATCGCGGGCAACACGATTTTATAAAAGACTGCAACTGCCCTCGCGCTTGCGATCAAATCAACTACATGGTCCATTTCAAAGAAGAAGAAACAAATTTAGACTCTTCTGTCGTTTTCATATATTTCGACAATAACGCTATTGATCTGGTTCGTGAATATTATTCGTATACCGTTATCCCGTTGCTTTGCGATATCGGTGGTAATTTGGGATTATTTCTCGGTCTGTGCATCCCAACTGTACTCGAAATAATTGAGAGCACTTTTGCTTCTTTAAAAAGAAAAATAATTGCTCTTAATTTAGACTAGTTTTCATTATTTTTCTGTCGTTATCGTACTTCACAAATAACTGATTGAATTATATATCCATCTCTACTATCTTACTAAAAACATATAGTCTGTTACATTTCACAAATTTGTGCATCCAAAATTAAATTTTTAAATATACTTTGTACTTAAATATAACGAAACATTCTATGATACTTACGTCACACTTTCCTTCATGTGTTTGAAAATAAATAAAACTACAATTAGCACTGTCTTACTCATTACTTAAAAAACCCAAACTATATCGTCTGATTCATGAAAGGATGGATATTACACAGTAAATAGACTACGCTGGTGGTAAACGTTAATTTTGGAAATAATTATAGATGCTCGCGCGCAGTATGCGTAATTATACCTACAATATACAGGGTGATTCAAACAAATTTAAACGTTCAAAAATTTGTTACTCAAGAACTAAAATGGGTACGAACACGAAATAAAAATTAATTTTTAGAGAAAGTATCATTTTTGTTATATACCTCTACCAAAAGTAAATAAACATGTTTAGTTACTTCTGCCTCTACAAATGTATAACCACCCCTGATGTCTCATGGCACAAATTAACACTGAAAATCAGATATTTGTTGATTGATGCCGTATCAACGCTTGACTATTGCTATGCCGTAGTTAGTGTGGTGGATCTATGAAGAATTGCGTTATATGATACTGTACTTTAAGTCTTGTAATTCGGGGGTACATTAACCAATTGATATACCCACATTGCACTGAGTAAAAAACGAGAAATTATCGTAGCAGCCTATTCTTAAAGCGACTGCTCGTGTAAAAATCGCAATATGATACGGTAACACCATTATCAATTAGGCAGATTTCAATTTTAATCGTCCTCTAATGAGTCTTTAAGAAATTACAGCAATTTTACATTAAAAAAAAAAATTGATATTTTCTCTGCACATTAATTTTATCTCGAGTTCGTAAATTATTACACGTCATTTCTTAAGTTACTAATTTTTTGAATAACACTAATTGAATTTTAATTTATATTTATGAGTGTATTTATATTTATGAGTGTATTTATATGTACAGTGTGTACATATTAATATTTATATGTGAATTTATTTGTACACGGTACATCTTCATATTGATTTATGTACCGTATTTTATGTGAATTTAAACATAAATGTTACAGACATTTATGTAACTCAACATCAAGTTTTCTTCGATTTTTATTTTCTTCGTTTAATAATTTATATGGGAAGGGTTGCCTGGCAAATTCTTTTTTGGGTTTAAAAAGATTGCTGAGAATCATTGATTTGAATTCACATCCTAACCTGGTTCAGTTGTAGCAAAGATGATTCGAAAAATACGCGTTGCGTCAAGTATGGCAACTCTTAAAAACGTTAAACAAAGTTGGTTAATAATTACGGTAATAATTAAACTGGAAAAAATCTTATGTATTCGTCGTCTAATTATTTGCAGCAACTTTCGTTGACGCCGAAGAATTTGACCTGAATCTTCCCGGCTGGAAACGGATGACAAATTCAAAAAATAATATTGGATACAGGTTTATGTGGATCGTAATTGTTTTGAATAGTATTGTTTTATGTTTGTATCAAGTAGGGGAACGCATTTCAGTATTCGCCACAAATCCTATTTCGTCTGACGTCATCATTCAGCAAAATTCATCGGTTAAATTTCCTTCTCTCATTATGTGCGCAACATTTCCAAATTATCCACTTCTCATGCCAATTAAAGAAAAAATCGCGAAAAAATTAAAGAAATATGCTTGCGACGTAACCCTATTTGACATTATACAAAATCTAAATGAGACTGCATTAACAGTGTTTGCCAATATGAGCATCGAACACATTATTGAATATGTTGGATTGCATCAAGTAAGTCGTTACAATTCCCCAGAAACTTAATTTAAGAAAACCACATGCTAAATTACTAAAATTCTTCTAGCCTTTGCTACCTCACCCAACGATGAAAATCTACCGCGTAGAAAAAAGCGTAGTTATTTCAGGTTATGGTGTTTGCCACAAATATACAGCTCGTAAGTTCCAAATAACACGCTTCGTGCGTATAAGGTCGTGTTAAAATATATTCCACTTTAGCTGATTTGGTGCCATACCGCAGAGAAGATTTGGCATTTATGGTCGTAGCCAGCTCTACTTACTCGCGATGTCCTACGCCGCAAAATGTTGAATACCACGTACGTACGACAAACGTAATGTCTCTAAACAAGAAGTGTGATATGATTTATTATTATCTACCAATAGTTGTATATGCAAGATGATTCCAGTGACATAAATAATCATCCCTTGTCTTATTATTCGATTAAAATTACATCTCGACCTCGCTTTACCCTCTCAGCACGACAGGTAACTACACTGAATATCGCTAGCTTAATTAAACATATTCAACTTCATTGTTTGCTCTTTAGTTTAAATTTCTCGATACTGCTGAAAATCCGTGCACTGACGTCGAAACGGTGAACGCGTGTGAAAAAGCATGCAGAGAAAAATACCTGCTAAACAGAACTACCTGCAGGTAAATTTTATCCGTAATTTCGCGACAAAAACGAGAAAAATTTGAATTTTTCGACTGTTGTAGAATGCCAGGATTCGACGTTATACCATTACCAGTATGTAAAACAACATCGGAAACATTGGCAGCAATTCTGCAACATTTAACGATAGGCGCGGAAATCGATTTCAAAAAATGCAACTGCCCTCGTCGTTGCGATCAAATTAACTACATGGTCCATTACAAAGAAGAAGAAACAAATGGGTCTACCGTCATTTTCATATTTTTTGACAATAACGCTTTTGATCTGGTACGTGAATATTATTCGTATACCGTTATCCCGTTGCTTTGCGATATCGGTGGTAATTTGGGATTATTTCTCGGTTTATGCATCCCAACTTTACTATAAATTTTTGAGAGCACGTTTACTTATTTCAAAAAGAAAATACTTGCTCGTTAATTGGAACCACTTTTTATTAATTTTCCTCTCACAAACTCTCATTCTCAATTTCACAAATTGTTTACTAAATTATATACTCATCCCTAATATTATTCAATACTACGAAACAGAAAATCCGCTCCTAATTCTCAATATTGTGTATCTGAAAGTAGCAAAAACAAAATCGTGTATTCAATCTCCAATTTTGTTATTACTGTACTTTTAACCCAAAAATCTCCTTGTATCACACCTTACTTCATGGGTTTGAAAATAAACAAATATTCAAATAACACTGGCTTGTGTACTCATTTCTTAAAAAATATAAATAACATTGGCAATAAACGCCTCTAATATCTCACGGCAAAAAAATCCTGAAAACTATATTTGGAACTATATATTCAATATCTAGGATGCTGACAAAATAGATGATACAGTATGTAGATACTTAGCAAAAATGATCACAATAGGCCATTGATAACATTATCCGTGATCATATTAAGCAGTGTCCAGTGTATATTTATATGTGTATTTTCTGTGAATTTATGTTTGTAGGGATATACAAACATTTATATAACTAGCAATGAGTTTTATTCATTTTTCTCATTCCTCTCACCATAATTGACATAGGTTGGGTCGCCAGAAAAGCCTTTGCAATATTTTTGGTATCAAGGTAAAAAGATTCTGGGAATCATAGATTTGAACTCTGACTGCAGTTGATACAACGATATTTCGAAAAATACACGTTGCGTCAAATACACTTTGCGCTTGGAAAAGTTAAAACGAGTTTGGTTTAATTACAATTAAACTGGAAATTTCGTCCGCCGTCATCATGCAGCAAAATTCGGTAGTTAAATTTTTTTCTCTCGTGATGTGCGCGTCGTACCAAATTTATCCTTTTCTCATGCCACTCAAAGAAAAAATTGCGAAACAGCAATTACACCAAAAAAAGCTTACAACGTACACTTAACTGAAATTGTGCGTTTTCCAATCTCAAGTCTAAGGCTATAATACAAACTAATTTATTAGCCGCAAAGCCAAAAAAATTCTGATTACCCCTTCCCAAGAAGCAAAATATTCGAGTCTTGTAAGTTACGACAACTATACAACTAAGGCTGAAAAGAAACCTGATTTTTTTTCCATATCTATTTTGTATTGACTATTACGTAACGTGAACAATTTCGATTTGGCAAACAGTTAACAAAATGAAGCAGCGTCAGGAAAAACCAGTAATGGTACTATTTTTATTTAAAATAGACAATGTCTTCTATGTATATATTCTAAGTAATCGTTAATCTTGGAAATAATTAGATGCTTGCACTGTGCGTAATTATACTTACAATATACATGGTGAATCAAAAACAGTTGAACATTCAAAAATTTATTACTGAAGAACTAAAACGGGTACGAACACAAAATAAAAATTATTTTTTACAGCAAATATTATTTTTGTTATATATCTTTACAAATGTATAAACACCCTGGTGTCTCATGGCAGCACAAATTAACTTGAAAATCAGACATTTTTTGGTTGATGCCATTACATTACCTGACTAGACACGCCGTTTAGTGTGGTGGATCTAACTTATGAAGAATTAACTTACGATATGATACTTTAAGTGTTGTAACTCCTGGGTACATTAACCAATTTATGTACCCATTTTGCCCTGAATAAAAGACGAGAAATTATCTTAGATAGCCTATTCTTAAAGGGACTACTCGTTTAAAAATCGCAATCTGATACAGTAACACCATTGTCTATTAGGCAGATTTCAATTTCAGTGTAATGAGTCTTCAAGAAATTACAGTAATTTTACATATAAAAAAAATTGATATTTTCTCTACAAATTGATTTTACTTCAAGTTCGTAAACTTTTATACGTCGTCGTTTCTTGAGTTACAAATTTTTTGAATATAACACTGTAATTGTATATTAATTTATATGTAAATATACTGATGTGTTTTATTTATATTTATAAGTGTATTTATATTTATGAGTGTATTTATATTTATGTATCTATTAATATTTATATGTGAATTTATTTGTACACGGTTGGTCTTCATATTGATTTACGTATTGTATTCTATGTGAATTTAAATCTTACAGACACTTATGTCACTCAACATCAAGTTTTCATCAGTTTTTATTTTCTTCGTTTCATAATTTATATGGGAAGAGTTGCCAGGCAAATTCTTTTTTGGGTTTAAAAAGATTGCTGAGAATCATTAATTTGAATACACATCCCACCCGGTTGCAGTTGCGGCAAAGATGATTCGAAAAATACGCGTTGCGTCAAATGTGACAACTCTTGCAAACGTTAAACAAAGTTGGTTACGGTAATAATTAAACTGGGAAAAAATCTTATATATTCGCCGTGTAATTATTTGCAGCATCTTTCGTTGACGTCGAAGAATTTGACCTGAATCTTCCTGGCTGGAAGCGGATGACAAATTCAAAAAATAATATTGGATACAGGTTTATGTGGATTGTAATCGTTTTAAGTAGTATTATGTTATGTTTTTATCAAGTAGCAGAACGCATTTCAATATTCGCCACAAACCCAATTTCGTCCGACGTCATCATTCAGCAAAATTCAACAATTAAATTTCCTTCTCTCGTTATGTGCGCAGTAGACCCAAATTATCCTACTCTCATGCCAATGAAAGAAAGACTTGCGAAACAATTAAACAGAAGTGCTTGCGATGTCAACCTATTTGAAATTATGCAATATCAAAATGAGACTGCATTAGCAGTGTTCGGCAACAGGAGCATCGAACAAATTATTAAATATGTTGGATTGCATCAAGTACGCCCGTGTAAATCCCCAGAAACTAAATTTAAAAAAACCACAAGCTAAATTACTGAAATTCTTCTAGCCTTTACTACCCCACCTAATAACGAAAACCTACCGCGTAGAAAAAAGCGTAGTTACTTCAGGTTACGGTACTTGCCACAAATATACCGCTCGTAAGTTCCAAATAAGACACTTCGTGCGTATAAAGTCGTGTTATAATACATTCGACTAATAGCTGATTTAGTGCCGTACCACAGAGAAGATTTGACATTTTCGGTCGTAGCCAACTCTTCCTACTCGCCATGTCCTTCGTTACAGAATGTCGAGTACTACGTACGTACGACAAACGTAATGTCTAAATAAGTATTATACTATAATTTATTATTGTCTACCACTAGTTGTTTGTGCAAGACGATTTCATTGACGTAAATAATCATCCCATGTCTTATATTCCGATAAAATTTAGATCTCGACCCCGCTTTGCCCTCACAGCACGACAGGTACCTATTGAATATCGCAGCTTAAAACATACGTATTCTATATCATTGTGTGCTCTTTAGTTTAAATTTCTCGATACTGCTGAAAATCCGTGCACCGACGTCGAAACAGTGAACGCGTGTAAAAAAGCATGCAGAGAAAAATACCTGCTAAACAGAACTACCTGCAAGTAAATTTAATCCACAATTTCGCGACAAAAACGAGAAAATTACGATTTTTTTTACTGTTGTAGAATGACACTACTCGACGATATACCATTACCAATATGTAATACAGGTGACGGCGTGATGTCAACAATTAACCAATATTTACTGCTTCGCACGAAACTCCATTTCAAACAAGACTGCAACTGCCCTCGCGCTTGCGATCAAATTAACTACATGGTCCATTACAAAGAAGAAGAAACAAATTCAGAATTTTCTGTCGTTTTAATATATTTTGACAATAACGCTATTGATCTGGTACGTGAATATTATTCGTATACTGTTATCCCGTTGCTTTGCGATATCGGTGGTAATTTGGGATTATTTCTCGGTTTGTGCATCCCAACTGTACTAGAAATAATTGAGAGCACTTTTACTTATTTCAAAAAGAAAATAGTTGCTCGTTAATTTAGACTCTTTTTCATTATATTTTCTGTCATTATCTTAATTCACAAATAACTGATTGAATTATATATCCATCTCCACTATCGTACCAGAAAACATAAAGTGTTACATTTCACAAATTTGTGCATCCAAAATTAAATTTTTAAATATATACTCTGTATTTAAATCTAACCAACGTTGTGGGAGACTGGGAGTTGTGACAAATGTTAAAGGGTTAACTAATGTAAACTCATTTGTCTGCTTCACACTTTCCTTCATGTTTGAAAATAAACAAAACTAACAATAAACACTGTCTTACTCATTACTAAAATAATATGCGGTGAATAATGCTGCCTTACATTAGAGCATGGACAATATAAGTCAGTATTTCTTAATTGGGGGCAATTGCAGATCACAGAAAATATGCTGGAGAGTAAAGAAACAAATCACTTACCGTGGAATCGTCGTTACATCAGCTATAACTTCTTCTTACCAAGACAGCTGGAATGCCGTGAAAACGGTGAAAAATGTTCTGCACACTTTTGGGGAGGCATTGAGATGAATAAAACTTCAAACTGGAGCCACGACGAGGAGAAATGGTTGAAGAACCTGCTGTAGGTATGCTCCATTTGTGAATTTTTGAATGGTACTCTGCAACGTTTGGAGCTGATGAGCAAAATGTTCAAGTTCATCGTTGTGATGTGGCGATTATAATTACTGATTTTTCCACTGGCTTAAATATAATCCCGCACTTGAATTTTTTTCCTTGAAATTTTTTTTTTGTTAAAATTGAATTACAGTTTTTTTATTATTTCACTTTTGTTGACTACCTAAACCTATACACGTGTTTCGTTTTGAAAACATTCTACTCCGTGGCCTGTCCACTATCCGGCATAGACTCCCATTATTTACCTGCAATTAATTACAACAACATGTAACGATTAGTTTACAAAGCTACTGGACAAAGTTATTTACCAAAGGACACCCGATTGTCATACAATAACGCAATTCTAGTAATTTATCTGCGGTACTGGGGTAATAGACGATATCCGCTACACAACAGCGCCGCTCTGGTGACAGATTTTCGAACACGTGGTGTAACAAATTAACGAAATTCGTCAAAAAATTATAAAATTCGTTAAAATTTTTTTAAAAATCGTCAAAACAACTTCCATTCCCCAGGAAAATTTTATAGTATAGTGTACGTTCCCCATATTACAAAATGTAAAATAAATTAAGAGTAAAATTTGTGTAATAGGGTGAAGAATAAATGGAGCAAAGTTAAAAACTGTGAAATTTGAGTGTGAAATTTAATGGAAAAGGATTGAAAAACTACGAAACATAAATGTAACGATTGTGAAGAAAATTAATGAAAAAAGACCATAAGATGCCAAAAATTATATTGATGAATAATTTTGAAATTGGAAAGGTTGGAGAAAACATAAAATAATCTTAGAAAAAGATTGAGAAATTACTGGGAAAATAATTAATAAATGCTGACGTGCCAGAAGATGGGTTTGAAAATTTGATAAAAGAGGCTGAAAAATGTGAAATTTGGACTACGTCTCATTATTTATTTTGTCATTATCTTAATTCACACATTACTATTTAAATTATATATTCATCCCTAATACTATTCATTACAACATTTATACTTGTCTATATACATGTATTTATAGACATATTTATATTTATGTGTATATATGTATTTACAGACACATTTATATTGATTTATGTATTTTGTGTGAATTTATATTTCTATGGATACATACACGTATCTGACTCACATCAATTTTTCTTCATTTTTTTTCATTCCTTTCATCATAACTGACATAGGTTGGGTCGCTTAACAAGCCTTTTCAATATTTTTGGTACCGAGGTAAAAAGATTGCTGTGAATCATAGATTTGAACCCAAATTCCAGCCAATCCTGCAAAGATATGATTCGAAAAATACAAGTTGCGTCAAATACATCAACACTTGGAAAAGTTAAACGAGGTTGGTTAAGAATTAAACTTGAAAAAAAAATTCCATATTCGCCATATAATTTTTTGCAGCATCTTTTGCTGACGTCGAAGAAATTGACCTGAATCTACCTGGATGGAAGCGGATAAAAAATTCAAACAATAATATTGGATTCAGGTTTACGTGGCTCGTAATCGTTTTAAGCAGTATTGGATTATGTTTTTATCAAATAGCGGAACGCATATCAGTGTTCGCAAGAAACCCGATTTCTTCCGACGTCATCATCCAGCAAAATTCGTCGGTTAAATTTCCTTCTCTCGTTATGTGCGCACAACATCCAAATTATCCTCTTCTCACGCCAATCAAAGAAAAAATTGCAAAACAATTAAGCAAAAATGCTTGCGATGTCAACATGTTTGAAATTATGCAATATCAAAATGTATCTTTGTCAGCAGTATGGGCAAATACAAGTATCGAACAAGTTATTGGGTATGTTGGATTGCATCAGGTACGTAAATATTTTAAAGTTAATTAAAATTAATCACGAACTGATAAATTACTAATATTATTGCAGCCTTTACCACTTCACCCTGCATTGAAAACCTACCGCGTAGAAAGAAGCGAAGTTATTTCAGGTTATGGTACTTGTCATAAATACAGCGCTCGTAAGTATCTATAAAAAAATTCCGCGAATGCAAGGTCCTATAAATTATTTCTTCGACTATTAGCTGATTTTGTGCCATACCGCAGAGAAGAGTTGACATTTATGGTCGGGCCCAACCCTGATTACAAGCAATGTCCTGCACCGGAAAATATCGAATTCTTCGTATGTACTGCAAACGTCTGATGTGTAATACGTTATAATTTATTATTGTTCACCAATAGTTGTTTGTGCATGATGATTCCAGTGATATAAATAATCATCCGTTATCCCACATTCCGGTAAAATTTAAATCTCGACTCCGCTTTGCCCTCACAGCACGACAGGTTTGCATCGTTAGCTTGATTAAAAACATTCCAGTTAATTATTTTCTCTTTAGTTTAAATTTCTCAATACTGCGCAAAATCCGTGCATCGACGTCGAGACAGTGAACGCATGTAAAAAAGCATGCAGAGAAAAATACCTGCTAAGCAGAACTAGCTGCAGGTAAATTTTATCCGTAATTTCGCGAAAAATATAAATTTTTCGAATGTTGTAGGATGACACTATTCGACAATTTACCATTACCGATATGTAAAACATCTACGGAAATATTGTCAGCAATTCTGCATCAATTAATGCTGGGCGCGGAAATCGATTTCAAAAAAGACTGCAACTGCCCTCGTGCTTGCGATCAAATTAACTACGTGGTCCATTACAAAGAACAGGACAATAATTCAACGATTCCTGCCGTTTTAATATATTTTGACGATAACGCTATCGATTTGGTTCGTGAATATTATTCTTATACTGTTATCCCGTTGCTGTGCGATATCGGTGGTAATTTGGGATTATTTCTCGGTTTATGTATCCCAACTCTGTTAGAAATAATTGAGAGTACATTCATTTATTTAAAAATGAAAATAATTGCTCATTAATTGGAATTGCTTTTCATTATTTTTTCTCTAGTTAACCTTACTACAAGTTTTCATCCACAATATTAATCTGTACTACCAAACACAAAATCTCTTCTAATTCACAAAACTTACGCACTTACAAATAACAAAAACAAAAATCTTGTTTTCAATCTTGAAATTTGTTATTTTTTCAACAATTTACACGCCTCGCACTTTCATTCACGTGTTTGAAAATAAATAAAACTACAATTAACACTGTCTTAACTCATTACTTCAATATATAAATAACATTCCCTGACACGTCAAAGAATGGACATTATAGATAGACTTCGTTCGTGGTACGCAAAAAAATTTGATGCTGAAGAAGAAGAAGAATTTGAAGAAAAATCCAAAACGTAAAAATAACCACCAAACTTACACTTAAAAAAAACGAACAAAAATTCTCAAATACTTGACAGAAACGCTGCGAACGTAATCCTAACAGCTTTCATCGTACTCGTGATGATATGCGTTGTATTTGGAGCTGGCTTAGCAATCGGATATTTCACCAAAACTTTCCCAATTATCGGTACGTAATTAACCTACCAAAAAATAAACCAATAAATAAATAAATAACACCAATTTTAGATTGCACTGATGATCCTCCCGAACCAAAACCTCACCAAATACGAGAATGGAATGGCGACAAATCAACTGGAGTTTGCATTCTCTACAAATGTTCCGACCTCCCATCAGCTCCTCTCACCCAAGTAGTCACCTGCAATAAAACTACTAAATGGCAGTTAATCCTTTCAATACCTTGCGGTACTTTAAACCATCTCACATTCAATACAAAACCTAATATCGGAATATTTCCTTATTGCAGGATGTCGATCAGAATCTTTAGCACCATTGGGTTTATCAGTTTCCGAAAACAGCAGTGATTCGACTAAACTTTTATCAAACATAGTCACGTATAAATGTAATCCTTCGGATTTCTCTCCAGTGGCCCTCATTTTAACTTGTTCTTCATCTCGAACCTGGCAACCGATCGATGAATATCAAAATAGGACTATTTCAGCATGCAGTAAGTAAAAAAATTATATTAAATACAAAAAAATAAGCACTGATTTTTAAATAGATTGCAGCGAGCTTGTTCCAGTCACGGATCCCATCGAACACACCACGACGCTCATGAAAAGAGATCCTTACCAAAACACATTCGGATCGTCGTTACAAGTTTTCTGTACCAACGACAAGACGAGTCGTTTGCGGGAAATCTACTTCTGCAATCATTCAGCTATTTGGCAAAAAATATCCTCCAGTAACTGCTGTAAAATAACAAACGTCACCCTGTATTATTATTATTATTATTTACACCACATTTTAACAATTTTTCACTTATTTTAGTATGTCCTTTAATTCCGCCTCAGTACGATTCAAACCAACTACGAATTTGGAATAACACGGTGCAATCGAGAAAAATTGGTTCGAGAGTTATTTATCACTGCACGAAGAATCCTAAATCCTACGTGTACAAGATGTTCCAATGTGACAACAAATTAAGATGGTCACTGAGTAATAATTCCCAACCATACGTGCCGGATCAATGTAGTAAGAAAATTCCTAACATTACAAGAACAATATTATATAATTTCGTATTCCATTATAGAAAGTAAATACCATATTCAAACTGAACCAATGACTTACGAAGATTCTTTAGACTGGTGTAAAAGTCGAGGAGGCGAACTTATGAAAACATTTTCAGTGCACGACGAACATTTCATGCACGGTCTTATAACTCAAAATAAATCCTGTAAATCCTTTTTTCTAGGTTAGTTATAATAACGAGAACTTAAGAAATCTATATTTATATAATGATTAACCAAATTTTGTTTCTATTTACCAAAAAGCGGGCAAGGAAGACGTGAGTGAACGATGGTGGTGGTTAAGTCGACGTAAACTCGACATCAATTCCAGTTACTGGTCGGAGGGGTTTCCTCGAGGAGTTCACGAATGCGTTATTTTACTCCGATCAACTCTCGAATGGATGAACGAAGATTGCCGAAAACCACATTGCTATTTATGCGAAGAACGACGCGGAAGCTGTTTTTCAAAAGTTCACGGACGATGCGTCGCGATGCCTTATCCAGTAAATTTCAAAATGGCTCGCTCTTCTTGCACGAATTTGGGGTATTCGCTTATTGATCAATTTCCCACGCATCCCGACCAACTAAAAAAATTAAGCTACAAATTGAGTCGACTAAGTTTCAACGTTTGTCCTACACTTTACATCGGTATTTAAAATTACAGTAGATTTCGTTATTCGTTCTAATTTAAATTAAATTCTAGGTTTGAAATTACGACATCGAATTTACCGATACGATGATGGTCGACCAATGTTTTCTCAAATTTTATGGAAAGAGCGTAGTACTTTGGACCAGAAGTGTGTAGTATTAGAAAAATCCTCGGCTTTTGATCTTTTATCAGGTGCAACTTGTGATTCGCGCGCGTGCACTGTGTGCGAATTTCAGGGTCCCGATAGACTCGAATTGAAAGCTGTCGTTTAAAATATATTTTTTCCTGGCTTTAAATTTTTTAATTTTAACATAAAATGTTAATGAAAATTTTAGTTTCACTGTAGTTACAAAGTAATTTTAGCTATTTTTTAAACAAACCAATTGATTTTGCGACAAAGTGAAATAAATTTAAAAAAGGACAGACTGTTATTCTTCAGTTTCGGGAGCAGTTTCGTTGCTATCTTCGTGTTTACTCTCCAAAGAAAATGGCGGAATTCTGCAGTCAAACATGTATCCATCTTCGCGTTCCATCCTAAATGTTCCCCTACAAATAGAAAATGAAAAATTTACATTAATCAAATTTAAAGAACTTTTTAAAATAATTTTTAGTACCACATATGACCACTAGGCGCTTGCAGGCTAACGTGGCTGCTGTATTGAAACGCTGGTTGCATTTTAGACAAAACCGGTTCCTAACATTACAAAAAAAAAAAAAATTTCTCAACATTTGGATTAAATTAGATTATTTCTAAAATTTCTCACTTGTCCAACGACGCCTCGTCCCCGAACTGTCTCTAAAGTTCCTGACAAACTAAATATCCTCCAATGACGCTCACGAAGTTGAACTGTTTGTTCGCCTAAATTTTCTAAGCGAATGCAATATCGCCACTGAAATTAACAAATTCAGGTTTACATTTTACTTCAACGTAATTAAATAACAAATCAATCTTACCCAGTAAACTACGGTACTTTGTGCCTCCTGCGAAAATAATACATAAAAAATTTAAAATCTACGCGATAACCAGATTATTAAAAAGAATTTACTCTGCAGCCCATGTAAAAAGGGATGACGGTAACTCGAATGTTCTCAGTCGTTTCTTTGTGCACGTCCGATAATTCCAACCACGGATGATTTTTCTCCTGCCAAGCACGCAGAGTTTCGCGAGCAGAAAAGGGTGGATCTGAAAAAAAAATACTGATTAAGACAATTTATTTCACCGTAAACAAAACTGTATTTATAGTTAAATTTAAGTTTACCTTTCTCATTATCGAACATCAAAAATTTATCAAACAATTCGTGATGCAGCGGGTGTTTTTCAGTAGTGGTATAAGGCAGGATATCTTCGTGCGAAACATAATCTAATCCGGGAATCGCGTACAACGAACGACTGTTTTCTTGATTTGCGAGAAACGTCACAGCCTCTGCTTGTGCTCTCTACAATACATAATTTAAAAAAATTATTTTATTAAAATTTGTAAATTGTAATCAATATTTTTGTATCAAATCTCACAATGAAAGGGCAATCTCTCGAATCGATGAGAACTTGATAATAAACTTGCGTGCGACCTTTCACTTCGCGTCCAACGTGCGTAAATGGCGACGTTTCTTGTTCGTTTCCTCTACAAGAATAATTCTGTTTACAAAGAACAGCATCAGTCTGTCTCTCACTGCGGCTGATGCTAAATAATGTTACTTTGTTTCCTTTTTGTTAGGGACATCTCGGTCGTAAACTTTGGCGAACCAAGGAAAGAGTACGACGCCTCTGTAGCCGAAAACTCGGTGAAGAAATAACTAAAACGTAAAAAGTTTTTTTATAAATGATTCTTAATAGTTATTCCATAATAGTAATACCTGTCCAGTGTCATATTTGCCTTGTTGTTTCGGTGTTTCGAGTCTTCCAACTTCGGCTAATCTACAACAACACAAATTCGCCATTTTACATAACATAAAAATTTTTCCAACTCAAACATCGAAATCAAAGCTTGATTTAAGTGTAAACCGAATGCAATAACAACATTAAACATAAAATTACCTTGTATATGGAGCTATAAATTTAGGTGAATAATTTTTCCGGCTAACGCAAATTAAAACATCACGGACTAAAGAACGTGAAAACAGAGCCAGCGACATATTGAATTTTGCAGTGCGCGCCTTCTATCGACGAAATTAAGCGTCAACTTCAAATTTTTTATTAATCATCTCTTATACCATGTTCCAAAATTTTTACTAAGTATATAAAATTATACTTTCTAAAATTTCGACGGATTAAGTAGATTTCTAATTCCACATCACTGGCTACGAATATTTCGTCCGCTCAAACTTTTATTTTCTTAATTCGCCGCGCCGTAGAAAGCGCCATTAGGCGCCATCTATTGGAGAATTTCTGAAACACAAGCTCTTTAAATCGCAACAGCACACTAAACTCATCCCTACGTAGAAGTGATATTTATTCTCACACAACCCAAATGCCACTTCGATCGTTTATCGAAACAAATCTATAAACGTTAAATCTATTATGATCACGATCCACTTCAACTCCAAAACCACGATTTCCACTAAAAATGGCCGTAGACGAAAGGGCGTTCTTCTTTACAGCTGTTCAACATTTAGCTCGATCGCTGTCAGCTCTCAAACCAACCCCAAAAGAGAAGGTAATTGATAATCCTGCAACTTAAATCACTCATCGACTTACACGTCATGTTTTTTTAGTTCCAGAGATTATTTTCGCTGTGTCCTCAAGAATCGGCTAAAGGGATTTATCGTTTGGATCAACGAGCTCAAGATGCGGTGGTTGCATTGGGGATTTATTTTCTCGAATCGGGGTTGCAGGTAATTTACGATAAATTTGTTTTTTTTTGTAGTAGATGTGTTAATCTGAGTTTTAAATTTTATATTTAGCATAAAGATAAAATTCTGCCTTATCTCTTGAAACTGTTACGTGGTTTAACGAAAGCTGTTTGGATAGACGAAATTAAAATACATCCAAGCGATCGTTAGTTTATTTTTATCGTATGTTTTGGTTTGTGATTAATTTAGAATTATTTTTGTATCAGGAATTCCCATTTGTGAGCGGTTTAGTTTTTGTTTAAATACACTTTTAAGTGACATTGCGGCGCGGTTGGAGAGCAGCAGAGAAGAGGTGAAAAATAAATTAATAATTGTTTTTCTAATAATTTTGTATTAAATTACTATAAATTATTTGTTTGTTTATAGATCTTGACTGCTCAAGTTGATTTTCTAGCTGTGTTGACTAATTTATGTAAAAATTTTAAAACTCAACCCCCGTCTCCAAAAGGAAGCACTGCAAAATGTATAATTTTAATATCTAGAAATTAAATAATCACCTAACAAAGTTACTTTTTTTTTGTAGTATCATTGTGCAAATGCACAGTCCCAATCTTGTTTGGTTTAGCCCGAGCGATGGGACGAGCGTCGAACCAAGAACCTCCATTATTATGCCGAATGTTTCCCAATCCTAAAAACCCAACTCCCGTTCAAGCAGAGCATAAATTAGAGAAAAAACGTAGTTTTACCACTTTTCGTCCTATTATCCCTCGATCCTTGTCTAGTATTTTCCCCTCCACTCTTAATTTAGCCACAGTGTCCATTCACAACGTTGGAATTGATCTTCCGTAAGTTAACAGCAATTTAATCTTAATTTTCCAAAATTGAAAATTTTGTTCCGATATTGACAGATTTTCACGAATGAGTTCAGCTGTACCTAATTCCGCAACATCGATTCAACACCATCAGAATGAACCGAGTCATCAATTTATTGATTCTACGACGTATTATTTTTGCAAATACGGTTCATGTTTCGGACAAATTGCCACGATCGAAACCGTTGACGCGAATGAAGAAAATCCTGTTAATTTCTCCATCGTTCATTTACAAGCTGTTCTCGCAAACGTATGCAAAATTCTAAAATAAATCGTTCTTTCGCTTGATTTTTTTTCAATAAAAATTTCAATTTGCAGGCGAAGAAACTTTTAACGAAACAATTACTCCAATATTTAGACGATCAAGCATTGGATGTTTTTACGGTAAATTTTACTAAAAACTCAATTTGTTGCGAGATACTTAATATTTTTAAAATTTAGAGTGGGGAAGTCAAAATATTTCCGTACAAAGGTTTCAGCGAAACTATGAATTTAGTGATTGTTTCTCTGCTTAGAAATTTGTTGCAAAATCAGAAAGGTGAAAAAATACCCAAATTTAAAAAAAATTGCACGTGAATACAATTTTTCTCGTCTTAGATTTGCCTGGACCGTTCACTCGTGACGTTCAGGAATTTGTAAAAGGTATGTTTCTATCGGGACAGACATCGTTGCAAAGTAAATATCACGACGCCAGCGAACGCGAAGATCGGGAATCTAATTTTTGTGTTGTCAATAAATTCAAAGTGAACGTTCAGTTTAATGCAGCTTGTGCCGATTTATTAGTTTGGGCTGTTGGAGATGAATCTGGTAAACTGTTGATTATTTTTCGGTAAAATTTTTTAAATTTCTCTTAAAATAATTCCGCATTTTAGGTGCCGACGGTTTATGTGGTCGTTTAACCGATAAAATAAATTCATCTCACGGACAAAAATTGGTGCTAGCTCACATGCCGCTTTTGCTCGTGTGTTTGGAAGTAAGAAAATTAAATTTTTTTGTAATGTTTCATTTTTTAGTTTATTTTTGGTATTTTTAGGGATTAGGAAAACTGGCAGAAAAATTTCCGAATATATCTCACTTGAGCATCACGCCGCTACGCGATTTTTTAGTTGCTCCCTCGCCCATTTTGCTTCGTCTTCACAGTAAACAAAAAGGTGAATGTACATCTCAGCTTAAAATTACCGTTACTGACGAACACATGAGTTCGTGTTCCGCTACGAGTTCACTCACTTGCACCAGTACTGTTACCGCATTCGATAAACTGCGCGATACCGCAACGCAAAATTTGTGCAGGTACAAAAAAAAATTTTAAAAATTGTGCAAAAAGTCGATATTGATTTTTAAATTATAAATTTTAGAGCTTTAAAAGCTGGATTGACTGTCGACCCTAATTGCGTTCGAGCATTTTTAGCTTCAGTTTCCAACCGTTTATTTATGGCAGAGAAAAGTGACAGGTAAAAAAAATTTTAATTTTAAATTATTTTTCTTAAATTTTCTGGTTTGGTTGATTTTAGCGAATCGACTCTCATATCAACTAACACCGTAGTAATGCTGGGTCATGTCGCAGTCGCTTTAAAAGACACTCCTAAAACTATGGAGTCGATATTACAATTTTTTCAACAACGTTTTTCTCGTCCGCCTTCTCAGCTCGATGTCCTCATTATAGATCAACTTGGTTGCATGATTATTGCTGCTAAAGGAGAAGTAATAATAATTTTCAAAAGTCATAAAAATTAGTAAATCTGTTTTTGAAATGGAAAAATTTGCGTTTTGCAGACAATGATCTATGAAGAAGGCATGAAAATGTTCACAACGATCACGGTCGAAGCCAGTTCCGCTTATGTTCTGGGCACAGATGACAGAAAACAGCAATACAGACACGTTTCACTCGCCGTTATTAATGCACTGGCAAATATTGCTGCCAATCTGCAAGGCGAGCCTGAAATGCGAGAATTATTAGTTCGGTTGTTAGAGTTGTTTATACAACTGGGACTCGAGGGAAAACGAGCGAGTGAAAAAGCTCCGTTGAAGGCGTCTAGTAGCGCCGGGAATTTGGGGATTTTGATTCCAGTGATTGCAACGGTAAATTTGTTATTTATACTAAAAAAATTTGTGTTTTATGTAAGAGTTGTAATTTTGGTTTATTGATAGCTTATTCGACGACTTCCACCGATAGTTAACCCGAAACCTCGTTTGTTTAAATTATTTCGGGATTTTTGGTTTTATTCCGTCGTGATGGGATTTACGTCTGAAGAAACTGGAATGTGGCCGCGTGAATGGTACGATGGAGTGAGAGAAATAGCGACAAAATCTCCGCTTTTGATTTCGATTACGTCATTGCGATCTGAATTATTACACAATTCGGCTCTCAGAAACGACAGCGTGTCTGTGGTAAATTTTTGGTTTTATAAATAAAATCTGTTTTTAGTTCATTAATTCGAAATTTTAATTATCTCGGTTTATTTAGGGTGAACTGCAAGAGTTACGAACACAAATTTTAAATTTGTTAGAACATCCACCAGAAGCATCGCCCGTTGTGGGCAAGTTAGGATTTGCTCAATGCACGTACCTTCTTTCGATTTATAGACTGGAAACGCTCAGGTAAGACTTCGAAAACAAATTATTTTTATTTTAATACGTTAATTCATTTTGACTTACACAGGGTATTATATATGGAAGACACCAGTTTTCACTCGGTTTTCGCGTATTTGGAAGATAGTGCCATTCAAAAAGATAAAGATGGTATTCAAGTTTTGCATTAATTGTTTTTAAAAAATTGAATTAACGAGTGAATTTCTTATTTTTTTACTGCATGTAGGCTTGTGGACTTGTATGTCAGCTGTTGGGGAACGCGTGTTCAGTATATTTTTGGAAGTAGTTTCGCATAAGGTAAAATTTGTTGTTTTTTAAAATATATTTTCAATAAGCGAATTTTTGTGTAGCTACGAAACAACAAACGAGAGAAAGAACTCGAAACACACGCTCAATTCTTATTGGTTAAATTCAATCATCCAAATCCAAAAATTCGCCGCGTGTCTGATCGCTACTTGTCAAGTTTAGTCGACAAATTTCCACATTTGTTATGGAATGGAAAAATATTGCGAACCATGTTGGACATTCTTCAAGTGCTCGCCAAGTCTCTTGAATTGGTATTAATTCTAACCTTAAAACAGTAACGAAATATAGTAATCGACAATTGCAATAAATTTTTCAGGATGCGAACGAAGAAAACCCAACTCTTTCTGTTCCAGGAACCCCTTACAAACTCATTCTACAAGACACACTCGAAGCTCGCGAAGTATGATAAAAACGAAGAAACTTTTTCGATGTCGCGTAATGTGCTTTTCTGTTCAGACGATAGTTCGCGACTTCTCCGCTCGTTGTCAAGGGATTATTCAAGAAGCTGTAAAATGGGCTCCAAACGCGACTCAGTCGCATCTTCAAGAATATTTACATCAGTTACAAAATACACGATCCGGACTCTTGTATCACAGTGGAATGGCATTGAGTATAGAAAGCGTTTTGCAATTCGTTGGTTTAAATGCAGTCAGTGCGAGATTAGGGGTGTGTAAAATTTTAATGTTTAAAAACAAACAAAATTACTTAAAATTTTTTTGTTAATAGTCCGTTGCTTTGGAAAAACGACCATTATGCGTCAAAACGGACGCGTCTAGATTTATCTCGGCAGTGGCACTGCGTAGTCGTTACTCCGGAGAGGTCAATGTTAACTGTTGCAAATTATACTGAAATTGAAATAAAAATTTAATTTGCAGGTGATGGGTATGATTCAAGCTTGCGAAACACTCGATCACCGACATCGACTTAAAAAACATTTGTGCGTTAATTTGACGAAAGTCTGCCAAGAGCTGGGTATGTAATTATTTTTGTTACAGTTATGCGCGATTAACGAGTAAATCAAAAAATTGTTCGATGTTTTATTTGAAATAGATTCCGAGAACCATAAATCAGTCTTGTACCGAGTATGCGCTTTGCTCATAGCAACTAACGGTTAGTAAGATTTTTGAAAATAACTGAACTATTATTGACAAGATTTGTTTTACAGGTTTAGACCGAAGTTTACTCCATTCGTTATGTTGGTCTCACGTTGATTTATTCACGGAAGACGCGATGCAGACTGCAATTGCGTGTTGGGAATGGTTGCTCGCAGCGAGGCCTGATCTTGAATTACAGGTCAGTAAGAAATTTTACTCAAAATATTAAAATTGAATTTAACTTTTTACAATTTAGTTTTTGCAAGAAATGGCTGCCGCTTGGCAAGCGACGATTGAACGTCGTTTGGGAATGTTTTCTGAAGACAAGGCTACCGTCAGCCCTCTAGCTACCTACGATGGTTTTAATTTAACTCCTTCTCCTCCGTTCATTACTCCACACACAATGTGGATTAAAGTACCGTAAAATAAATATTTTTGCTTATGGTTTCAGTTTCTTAACTTTTCTTCATCACTCTTAATTTTAGTTCATAGCCGAACGAATTGAAATAGCAAAATACTGCAGTTTGGAACAAGTTGAGATTTTCTCGAATATGCTTCATAGATCATTATCAATGTGTGTGGGAGGAAGAGACAGTTACAAATGTAGACACGTTGCCGCAGTAGGACCTCGATTTCGGTAAATCTCAAATTTTTTCACAGTTTTCCCGTTACTCATTTGTGTGTTATTTAGATTACTGACTTGTGGGTTGTCGCTTCTTCAAGGCGATATTTTACCTCGAACGCTGAGTAAAAACGTTCTCCGCGAACGAATATATTTGGCAAGCTTAGATTACTTCTGGTTTGTTACGAGCAAAATTTTTTCGCTTTTACGCAGTTTATTTTTGTCTTTATCATCTCTTTTTTTTCTCGGTACAGCGTTCCACCAATGTGCCCTGTTCAGAAGGGCGCTGCGTTGCAAGAAGACATTCAAGTAATGATAAAGTTTTGGCAGAGTATGCATTCTGACAAGAAATATTTACGAGCGACGATGATCGGAGGTATTTTGGTCTCGTGAAATGTGCATGGTTATAAAACCGTAGTTGATTGCACTTTTTAGATAAACGTAGGTTAGTGAATGTTGCATGGGAATGCCACTTGTTTTCTTTGCAGATGTCACTGACTCAACACAGGCTCTTGCGACTTTAGGTACCGAACACAGGTTTCAGAGTGGAACGAGCGATCTTACTGGTCGAAGTTCGAGTGGATGGATGAATACGATTCCGTTTAGTAGCAGTATGTCGTCGGTATCACGTAGATCTTCGCGTAGTCCTCGAAAAACCAGTCACGATGCTGATAATTTCGTGAAAGATTACATTAAAAAGCGAAATTTAATTTTGGGATTATTGGTGAGTATATAAAAAAACACAAAATTTTTTTTATGAATATTGTTATTAAGTGTTTTTGAAAAATCGTTTTTCAGGCTGTTGAGATTGAGTTTCTCGTTGTATGGCATAATCCGCTAACCCAACCCGATTTGCACATTCACGGTGAGGAGACGATCGCTGCTTGGCGTAGTCAACTCGTTTCAGAACGAATGTGGCGTGACACGGTTCGCCTTGCGTGGGATATCAGCCCCACCTTAGCTGTGCATCTGCCAACCAGGTTTAAGAATTCCGAATCGTTAGTAAAAGAAGTCTCAAGACTGGTTCGCTTAAACGCCGGTATCGTTTCATCGGTACCTGAAATTCTCTACCACCTCATCACACCTGACACGATATTGTGCGATGCGCTCGAAGTACGGATTAACATTTTAATTTTATTTTACTTAGTAACTAAAATTGTTATTTACAGTTGACGCATGTGTTAACGTGGGCTCCAGTTCCTCCCGTTCAAGCATTGGCTTATTTTTCTCGTCAATACCCACCGCACCCCATAACTGCGCAGTACGCAGTTCGCGTGTTGAGTGCATATCCTCCAGATGTTGTTTTATTTTATATACCGCAGTTGGTGCAAGCTGTTCGTTACGATACGGTATGATTGGTTATAGTCAATGTTCGTAGTTATTTGAGTTTTTGAATTTTTGAATTTTCTTTTCTAGATGGGCTATGTAACAGAATTTATTTTACGTGCGGCTAAAAAGTCGCAGTTGTTGGCTCATCAGTTATTATGGAATATGCGGACTAATATGTATGTTGATGAAGAAGCGCAACAGATAGACAGTAAATATTATTTTCGAATAAGATAATTTTGTGTTTTCGATGTTTGATTCAGAAAAATTATTTTGTAGATGATTTGTATGAACCGTTTGAAAGCATCATGAACAATATTATCAGCTCGGTTTCCGGACCGGCTAAGCAGTTCTACGAAAGAGAATTTGACTTCTTTGGAAAGATCACTAAGATTTCGGGTGAAATCAGACCTTTTCCAAAAGGAGTTGAGAGGAAAAAAGCATGTTTGGCTGCACTGAGCAAAATCAAAGTTCAACCCGGTTGTTATCTACCGTCGAGTCCAGAAGCACTCGTCATGGACATCGATTACAAATCCGGGACACCAATGCAGAGCGCCGCTAAAGCTCCGTTTTTAGCGCGATTTAAGGTTCAGCATTGTGGTATTCAAGAATTAGAATCGTTAGCGATGCAAGCATCGCAAGGTATAATTCATCAAAGTCTTTCATCTGACGGCCCCACGTCGACAGCGTCGCAATATTGGCAAGCGGCCATTTTTAAAGTTGGGGATGACGTTCGTCAGGTAATGGAGAAAAAATAATAACGTTTTAGTAAAGGGTTATTTAAACTGTAAATAATTTTTAAAGGACATGCTCGCGTTGCAAGTAATCGGAATTTTCAAAAATATTTTTCAACAAGTTGGATTAGATTTATTCCTTTTCCCGTATCGCGTGGTTGCAACTTCCCCCGGAGTGAGTATGCTAAATACTAAGCATTTAATTCATTTCTTAATTTATTTTTTTGTTTCAATTCAGTGTGGGGTAATCGAGTGCATTCCAAACGCGAAATCTCGAGATCAATTGGGAAGGCAAACAGATATCGGAATGTACGAATATTTTATCAAAAAATACGGGGATCCTATGACTGTTGAATTTCAAGAAGTATTAATAATATTGAAATTATACATAAATAAGTGTAGAATTTTTACACTCGTTTGGTAACCTCATTCTAGGCACGAAGGAATTTTGTGAAAAGTATGGCGGCGTACAGCGTGGTTGGATTTTTACTTCAAATTAAAGATCGACATAATGGAAACATTATGTTGGATACAGACGGTCACATTATTCATATTGGTAACAAAATGTTATTACAGTACAAGTCCAAAAATCCGGACTACTTGGGGATTTGCTCAGTTCGGATTTTCGAATATTCCGGATTCTCAGACAGTAATTTTAAAGTTCAAATTTAAGGAAGAATTTTAATATATCTTAAATTTGACAAAGAATTTTGACAAAAATTCAATTGTAAGGAAAAATTTTGACATTAGGACATGTCCGAAAGTCCAGATTCTCGAGTTGTCTACCCGAAAATCCGGACTTTTTGAAAATTCGTGTAGTCCTGATTTTTGGACTTTTATTGTACAATGTCTGTAATACGCGAGTTTAATGAATATTTGTGTTTACATAGATTTTGGATTCATGTTCGAGAGTTCCCCGGGTGGAAATTTAGGTTTCGAACCTGACATTAAACTCACCGACGAAATGGTGATGATTATGGGAGGCAAAATAGAGGCAGCGCCATTTAGGTGGTTTATGGCTCTGTGCGTAGAAGCGTTTTTAGCAGTGAGGTAGGAAATTTTTTGTTTTTTAATGAAAATAGAAATGATGAACTGATTTGAGTTTTGTTACGTAGACCTTATCGCGAAGCGATTATCTCATTGGTTTCACTTATGTTGGATACTGGGTTACCTTGCTTTCGAGGACAAACTATTAAACAGTTGAGAGCGCGATTTAGCCCTAATAGTAGCGACAAAGAAGCGGCTTCGTTTATGATGGGAGTAATTCGTCATTCCTTTTTGAATTTCCGTACGCGAACTTACGATCTTATTCAATATTACCAAAACCAAATTCCATATTAATTAAAAACGTACGGAATGTAATTGTGAAATATTTGTTAGTTAAGTTATTTTGTGTAAATAAGTGAATTGTAAAAAATTGACAAATAAATATGTTAGTTGTTAGTAATTTTTTTTTAGTCATTAATTACGTCACAACGAATACATTGGATGGAGAAGCGTTGTGTCTTCAAAATACAATATTACTCAAATGAGACGAAATGGTTTTTTCGTCGTCTAGAATATCGTCACCTTCGCAATCGTCATCGGGTTCAACAAGAGCGTGGACGAATTCTAAAAATAACAAATAATAATAATAATAATTTTATGCTTTAAATTGAATTTAACATATTTTGCAAAATAGATTTATTGTACCATCGTAATCTATTCTTCCATCTCCATCCAAGTCAACCTCTCGAATCATATTCTCAACTTTTGAAGAAATAAATTTAAATACAAAAATTAATTTTTTCTTTAAATTTTCTTACTTTCTTCCTCAGTGAGATCTTCTCCCAAACATTGCAACACCACTCTTAAATCAGAAGCACTGATGTATCCTCTATCGTGTTTATCGAATACCTAATAATTTGATTTTCATTTAAAAATTTCGACGAATCAAACCGAAATTTTACCTTAAATGCTTCGCGCAACTCTTTTTCTTCATCTTCAGAAGAAGTAATCGAAACTCGATCCATATTAGCTACAATTTCAACAAATTCTTCGAAACTAAAATTTCCATCACCTAAATTCAAAACAAAAATACAATAAAATAAATTTTAAGTCAGTAAAAATTTCCACCAGCTGTAAAATCTTTTTATATACCGTCAGTATCAACTTCCTCTAATATTTGACGTAATTCATCCTCCGACGCAAACTGTCCTAGATTTCTCATCACTCGTCCCAACTCATCTTTAGTAATCGATCCATCACCATCTTTGTCAAACAGACGAAAAGCTTCACGAAATTCTACCAACATTTAAAAAATATATCACTGTCACAAACCATTTTTTAAGCATAATAAAACTTTTGTTACCCGCTAACTGGGATTTCGTAAACGACGGCTTCGCTTTGGCCGTGTCCTAAAAAATTGAACCCGACATCAATCGGTTTTGAATCGCAGCGAATAACATCAAATCTTACCGCCATGATAACTTGCAGCTGAACGTTGTTACTTTAAAACTTGAATTACAGTCTGGTAATTTTACACCCTTCGTTTACGTGCCACGTTGCAGGTAAAACAACACGGAGTTTCATCAGCGTACGAGCGAAATTGTGAAATTATACCGACGATGTTTCAGTAATTTGAATCTACGTCGTCACTGGGTCAAAGGTCAATTCGGTTAAATATTTAAAAATCCAACCCGCTGCATCGAAACAACTATAAAATAATATTCTTTATCGATTAATGGCTTCTTAAATGACATTTTTGATAAATTTATTAATACGCAAATATATAAATAAAGTAATGTAACGCGCACACCACGGGGCGCGCTGCAGTCGCTGGTAAACATCGCATCGGTGTCAAATTGTTGTTGGTAACCCTACTAAATGCCTTATGGCTTTGAACACGATGTTGCCTCCATAATTTATCCATTCTCACACTACGATGTTGGAAAAATTTTACAGTGGATTATTAAAACGATGAAGATGAGTACGAAAATTAAAAATATAACCTTCAAATCGACCGCCCAAAAGAGGGCTTCACTGTGCAATTTTGTGGTACAGTGAACGACGCGCAATTTTTGAAATATGAACTGCTGTAGACCTGAATGTTTTCAAAGCACTCTCGATTCAAATACAAATTTAATCTTTGGAAAACGTCTGAATAGAATGTGCACATCTCAAAAAATTCATAAAAAACTTTATGTAAGGTTATATAATTTAATTTTTGAAAAATTAAATTTAAGCAAAATTTTTAATGTAAATTTATTTTTTTAGCAGCTAATGTTATACCTGTACGTTAGTGGATCTCAGGTACATCATTTATTACCTCTTAGTCGTGAACAAGAATTTGAAGCCCAGGAATTAGAATCTAGATTGAAGAGACGTAGAGAATTCTCCATGGTCGAATATTCGGAAAGTGCTGCTCTCTCTGTTTTGAGGGTAAAATTTAAAAATTTTGAGTAAAATTTGGTATGTTTAATATAAATTTTGATTTATTAGGATTATCTAAAAATGTTACCTCAACCGGTTTTGGATAAAAAGCAGTGGGCGGATATTTGTTTTCAATTTTTCAAAAACGAAGCTTTGACTGTGCAATCGATTACGTACATGGGTAAAGAAATTAATGAGTGAGGAATTTCGACTTTAAATTTAATTTAATATTTAAATAAAAATAATTTACGTTTTCTTATTTATTTCCAGCGTTGAAAGTCAAATGGATCCAATTTACAGTCTATTTTTCCGTCACTTAATCGTAGTTATTCGTGAAGTTTCTAAAGACAGACGACGTCGAAAAATCCAGTTTGACCGTTTAGTTGTTCTTTTAGATTATCTCGGTCCAGTAATGATGCGACCATCAGATCGACGTTTCAAAAGTCGTCACGATAAAGTAATATAATTTATATTTATCGCCGTTAATCACGTTTTTGAAAGATGATTAATTTTACAGCTCGCAGGAGCGGATAAAGTTTTTCTTACCTTCGTTATCTGCTTCGCTGAAGAAATATTCGGAAAGCGGTTAAATGATTTATTTCCTCCTCTCGTCGCATTTAAAACTACGAATTCCTACGAACCACCGTTTAAATTATTCGGTTGATTAATGATAAATCACGATTACATTTAATCATGACACGTTAAAAAAAATATATTTTTCGATTTTTAATCAATCACGAATGAGTGAAAAAGCAAAATACGATTTTGAAGAACGTATTGTGTAATTTTGTATATCAAAAAAACGTCGAATACAATCATTTTTTTATATTAAAATATTTCATTCTACGGAGTAATACGTAATTTTTTCCTGTCTTTCACTCACTAGATGGATCATTCATTTTTTCCGTGTTTGTGACCTGTACCTAAAAACAATTATTCGATGATTTAGAGAAGTTGATCAACGTTGCAAATTATACTGTACCTGTCCCGCAGTTTTTTCTTTTTTGCAACATCAGCCCGGAAAATATATGTCGACTTGGGTCTTGTAGAAGAGTTAACCGGATTCGTGGGATCTTGAATTTCACGTCTGATTAGCAACGACCGAATTTGTGCATTTCTAATTTCGAGATAATCGCTATATGCGCGAAATTCTACTAAAGTCTGTTCAGCAGCTTTCCTCGTTTCAATTTCCTTTTCCAAAAGATATTCAGTATGCGTGGTTGCTGATGCCAAAATTGCTATAAAAGAAATTACCACAGATTAAATAAATTTCATCAAAATATTCAAATTTTTCTTATTTACCATATATTACTGAGATAATTCGCCACAGTCTTATCACGATAATAAAATTAACACTGGTGGACCATTCTTCGGGAAGAGGATCTATGACGTCCAAAACAACAGTAACAGTAATAACGATTGCATCGCAAACATCCATCCAAATAGTGAAAAATTCCATTCCATGCGCGTAAAGTCTAATCAAAAGTTCGATTATAAAAATAACAAGGATGATGCGACTCATGTAGAAAGTAACCTAACACACAAAAAACCAAAAATAAATTTATTTTAATTTAAAAAACATATCGTAATCTTACTAGATGAGCTGTTGGGAAGTTTTCCATTGATTCACATTGCAGATCGATGACTAATTCAGCGATGATTATAACGCAATCTAAAAGTACTAATATAATGACTAACAACTAATATAATAATTAAAAAGTTTCTTAGTTAGTAATAAAGTGACAGATTAGTATACGATACACTTACGCTTGCTGTATTACTGTCTACACAACGCCTAACTCTTGCTCGAAAGCCTTTATTCCTAGGTGTATTTTCATTAACCGCCATGACACTCGTGAGTTTTAACAATATTGTTTATTGAACCAGTAAATTTTCATCATGGGGGATATTACATAGTTTTATGTAAATTAATTAACAAAGTTCACAAACAGTAAAAAGATTTGTAAATTGAGATTTCTCATCAAGGATTAACAGATATAGTTTAGAATTTTTGTCCTTGGTTGTGGTGGATATTTCAATATCTATAATTTTGATAAACATAAACAAATAAATCAGTAAAAAATTCTGTCCTGGTTAAATTTTAATGGACAAATAATTATTAATAAGTATATACAAGGAACATGAATATAAATTACAATACTTTGTAAATATAAAATTATCCACGGTATCTTTGGAATATTTGATGTAATACTGTACTTCAAGGTTATTTTGTATCAAAAAACACGTCTTTTATATAGAAACACTAATTTATATTAAATTTTTCAAAAACAACGTACAATTTTCATTTTTACCCACGATTCGTTATTTTGATCATAAACCAAAATTTTACCACGATCATCATTTGTTCAATCAATTGGTACTACTTTTCCGGTTTTGTCTCGTTTTCTCTATCCATAACACTAAGTTCTGATTCGGTGTACATAGGCCTAGGCCTTGGAGGCGGACTTTTAGGTGTCGCGGGTTCGGGAATTTTATGTTTGCGAAGAACAGTCCGAAGTTTTTCGTTCGTAGCTTCTAAAATAACGCAATATTTACGATATTCCTCCACTTCTCGCTCCGCAGCTTTCCTCGCTTCGACTTGTTTTTCCATTTCAAATTCAGTTTGCGCTTTAACCGACACCACGATTCCTACAAAAAAATAATATCAGTATAATTTTAGACAAACGACTACATTTAATAAATTAATTTATGTTTTAATTTACCGTGAACTATTCTGGTAATTCTCCATAATCTTAAGAGAACGATTAAACCGAGACCAGTGATAATCGTTTGTGCGTGGTGATTTATAATATCCAAAACAAAAGAAACTGTAATGATAATCGCATCTAAAACTTCCAACCAATGGTGAAAAAATTCAAATCCGTGAGCGTAAACCTTGAGTACAATCTCAACCATGAAAATAGCAAGGATCGTAAGACTCATATAATGCATAACCTAATGCGAAAAAACACATAAAAAAATTACGAGTGATAATTTCTACAAACACCAAAAACTTACCTCAGATACTGTGTGAAATTTTTCACTAACGTGACATTGCAAATCGATGATTAACTCAGTGATGACTAAAATACAGTCGAAAATAACTAACACGACGATTGCAATCTAAGGGTTATGAAGTATCGTTACTACTATATTTTATTCGAGGACTTGTTTCAAGTACATACGTGAACTTTGTGACTATGAAGCACTTTTTTAAGTTTTGCTCTGTGGCCCCTCTGCTGCTGAGTTCGTCTTCGCGCTGTTGGTCTGGCGGCGGTCTCCATGCTGTTTACGTCATCGTCGTTTTTCGTAACAATGTTTTCGTATTTATCCATACTATAAAAAGTAAATATGTTTCAATAAACAGTGTTGTGATTAAAATTAAACAGTGTTGATTACCTTTCTACTGTGTACCTCCCTCTTTGTGATAAGAAAAGGTATCGCGTGACGTAACACCGGTTATGTATATTTATAGTAACAAAAATTGTTATATTTCAGATTAAATTTTTAAATTTTTAAATTGAAAAGGTACAAAATATATTTTTATCGGTTGAATTGGTCGTAATTGAAGCAATTATCTGGGAATGAAGGAAAAAGTTCCAGTTGGATTTGTGTGCAATTATGATATATTTGTGTTGTGGAAGAAATTTGAAAAAATGTTACCGTATTTACTCACGTTGTTTCTTGTTTTTATGCAAGCAACTTGAATTTTCTGCAATGGTGATGTTGATATTTCTCAGTGCTTTTTGTATTGCTCCATTGCCATTTTGCGAGTAAAATTCGCGTAAATTGACATTTGTCCCATAGAAATTGTAAAAATCACCTGTTTACTTATGTTACTGTATATTACAGTTCTCTAGTTATAAATTTACGTAAGAAATTAGGTTTGAAAACAGTTCATTAAACAAAAATAAACTTCGACCTACGAGCTCCGCTGTCAGTGGTGCCGTGCAATGTGCGAAGTGTAGTTTAACGTGTAACCACCAGACGTCTAAATGGCAGCACTTGTCACACCGTATCATTTCGTTTTCGATTTTGGTACACAACGCCATCTAGCGATAGATTCTGATATTAGTCATTTTCAACTAATAAACAAAAATGGCGTCCGAAGAAGAAGAACGACAAACTGTTAGGCCGAGACACATTGCTAAAAGTCTCTCTGATATTCAAAGATATAAACTTGAAAAATTAATGGAAAACCCGGTAAGTACAATTATATCGATAAAGTTATACAAAATCTAATTTTTATATTATATTACTCAGGAAAAAGTTGTACCTATTCCTCCGCGGTTTAAAGAAAAAGCGTTACCTCCACCACCTGAATTTAATCGGAATGTCATGGGTGATGATTAAGGCATTTGATGTTAAAAACTAATAGTCTACCTGAACTAAAAAAAATTTTATTTGATTTTAAAGGCTCCAGCGCAGGTGCGGGCAGCGGTGAATTTCACGTATATCGACACATTCGACGTCGGGAATACGCGCGTCAAAAACAAATTAACGAAAGAGCTTCGAGACTCAACTTAGACGATCAGTATCACGAAAAAATTGAAAATAATAAACGTGCTATGGAAGAAAAAACCGCTAAGAAACGAGCTAAAAGGTACAGTAAATCATACGAAATTATTTTCGGTAATATAAAACATCGTTTATTGATACAATTTGTTTTTGTTTGTAGACTAAAGAAAAAACAAAATAAAAAGTCAAAAAGCAATGCCACGGGTGAGAAATACACGCAAAAAATAAAAAACGACACGCGATTATATAACAATTTTATATTTTCAGAAAAACTTGAATCGAAAGAACCCGAAGAATCATCAGAAGACACAGAAACCGAAGAAACATAAAATAAACTCAACTTAATTTTTCTAACAGTTATCAATAATAATTTTAATGATAATAAAAACTCCGTGCATCTACAGCACGCGTTAAATATGCAATTCTACTACAAATAAATCGCTAAACTGTTTTAAAACAAGACAACCACGTGTCATAAATTGATAAAAAGATTTTATATAAATGAGGAGTAGGAACTCGAAAAGCGAATGCTCAATCGGGATCATCGGGAGCGAGCGTGAATAAGCACGCAACTTGCTGCACGTCATCCCCAATCGCGTCCTTCACAAATTGTAAATTATCGATTGATTTTTGAAGCATTAATTCTACAAAAAAAAAAAAAAAAAATTTTTTTAAGTAAGTAAAATAAAATTATTTGAATTATTTGAAAATTCCGCAAACCTTTATCAGGATTCATATTTTCTTTGAATTTTTTCAACCAAGTTTCTAACTGTTCTTGCCACTTGATCGAAATTGGTTGTAACGAATCAAAATCGTTAGCGTCGATTAGGGATGTCAAATGACACAAAGCAAAACATAACTGGTAGATAAATAATAAATTAAAAACTTATTTTTGGGGAAAATTTATTTATATCTTACCTGATCGATTAAATTATCTTGATATTTGTATTCGGTAAAAGAAGTCGAGTGCTGCGCTATTTCAAGACCTATACAAATGTCTTCCCATAGAGATGAAAATTCTTGACAAGTACCGTAAAAAATCCTATTTGTCGGTACCATCATTGCTAAAGCCGCGTTGACTCGCACTTTGAAGTTTTTGCACTCTTTAATAGCGGTAGTTAACCCTTTCATCACTTGATTCTACAAAAAATAATTTTATTTTTGTAATTATCCGAAAATGAAAATTTGTTTATCTTACCATCCATTCATTTTTTCCAAATGGAATTGCTGGGTTACGAAGTAAATTTCCTACAGCGTAGCAAGCATTCCAGCGAACCTAACGGAAATTTCAGTTAAAAAACAACAACAACAACATAACGTGTTATTTACGTACTTTCATGTTATTCCCTGAGGTCACGTTATTAATCAACGTTTGCACCGACTGATCGATAATTTGCAAGAAATTCCCTTTAGCTACACAAACCACAAATTAGTACGAAAAATTTTATAAATTCCCACGTAATACTTACAAACTGTCTTTTCGCCCATGAAACGTAACAAATTCCCAATAGCACGAACAGCGTTTGATTTCACTTTATCGTTATCATTCGCGGCGTTTACAGCGATCGTGCATAATTTGTAAAGAAGACGATCGGACAATTCTTGCACAAATAAATCATTTCCGTCAGTTCTAAAATGAAAAAATATTTACTTAATAAAAAATCTATCATATCTAAACATTATTTACCACTCACCGATTCAACACAAACGCGTCGCTTAAATTACCGAGTGCCCAACACGCTTTAATTCGCACATTAACGTTAACATCCTCCATCGTAGTTATAATTGCATTGGCGGCGTCAGCGAGAAAACTAATATCCTATTCGGGTTCGAGATCAAAGATAATTAGGCTTAAACTGCAACGCGATTACTAGGATTGGATTTACATGACACCTCTCTGAAACAGGGGAAGAGAACGTAAACGCCCAACGCGCGAACCGATTCCGCCTTCACGTTGTTGTCAGAGTCGGTCGTTAAAGTGAGCAGTAGATTAGTGCATAATCCACGATAATCAGTCTAAATAACAAAAATTATAAATATTAAGCGAATAAATTACTGTAGAAACAAAAATTTTACTGTACTTACTGGAAGCAATTCAAACGATCGCGGACCAATGTTGGCTAAGCAATCGCAACCCGTCGCCCTTAATGGGGCCAGAGACGCATTTTGTAATGCAGAAGGCAAAGCTCCATCCAAAAGGTGAAGCCACACGGAAACAATCTGAATTTTGTAAATAAATATGTAAAAATTAATTTTTAAATAGAAATGTAGAAATTTTTGGGACGTGCGTTAAAAATTTCTAAAATTCCTCGAAAAATTTAGAAATTTTTTAAAATTACAGTAACAAAATTTCTTACAGTTTTTTGACAAATCCAGAAATCAATTTTTACAAATTAATAAAAAAAAATTTCCACCTCTTAAAAATTTTGGGAAATTTCCATTTTTTGAATTTTGTAAATAAAATGTAAAAATTAATTTTTAAATAGAAATGTAAAAATTTTCGGGACGTGTATTAAAAATTTCTAAAATTTCTCGAAAAATTTTCAAAATTACCGTAATAAAATTTTCTTACAACTTTCTGATAAATCCAGAAATCAATTTTTACAAATCAATAAAAAAATTTCCACATCTTAAAAAATTCCGAAAAATTTCCAGTTTTTGAATTTTGTAAATAAAAATGTACTCCGTAAAAATTAATTTTTAAATAGAAATGTAAAAATTTTTGGGACACGCATGAAAATTTTCTAAAATTTCGCGAAAAATTTAGAAAATTTTCAAAATTACCATAATAAAATTTCTTAACAGTTTTTTGATAAATCCAGAAACCAACTTAAACAAATCATTAAAAAAAATTCCCACCTCTTAAAAAATTCCGGGAAATTTCAACTTTTTAACTTTCATTAACGCGATTTAATTTAAAAAATCACCTCTTCCACTGATATAGGAACGTAATCCGGGGGATAAAGCGGATTACTTGAAGTCCCGTTTAAGTTGAGATCGAGCAACATCGCTTGTCCCAACTGTTCGAAAAGTCGAGCTCCGTGAAGACGAACTGACGCTTCGGGATCCAACAAACAAGCGTGAACCAACCCCGCCAGTTGATTGAGATGCCATCTAAAAACGAATACCACAAAATTAATTTCTATTCCGATTAAATTTCCAAAAAATTTACCTTAGAATAAAAAAATATCCTTTCGCTAAATTCGCTAAAACTTGAAGTGATTCGAGTCTAACCGGTAACGGGATATTTTTTGTGGTTCCTTCAGCCTCTTGTAAATCCACATTTACAGGATACACGTTTTCCTTACATACTCGAAGCAACCACGGTTCCTTTTTCCCGATGTTCAGTGAGCCGATCATCGCATTAAACGCTTCATGCATTTCAATCGGCATCGATTTTAAATCAGTCGGAGACGAATCTTTCTTTTTCGTCGTTTTGCCGATGACTTCGTCGGGTGTCGATATCGAATACGCGTTTGCTTTCAATTCGTCAGTTAATATTTGAGCAATTTCTGCCATCGGGGGTTGAAGCGAAAGCACGGAACCGAAAGAAGTGAGACACGCTACACGAACGTTTGAATCTAAAAATCAATAAATATTGAAATATTAAATTTTTGTAAAATTTTATTTAATAAATTATTTATTTACCTCTGTGGCTTAAAAATTGTTTTAAATGTCTCACTAACTTCGTTAACAAACCAGAAGACAATTTTTGAAAAGGAACGTTAAGAATAACTGTGGAAAGGCACTGAAAATAATTTTTAAAAATTGTCAGTATCGCATTAAATTCGCATTAAATCCGGACTACTTGAATTTTCAAAAAAGTCCGGATTTTCGGATGGACAATCCGAGAATCCGGACTTTCGGACCTGTCGGAATGTCAAAATTTTTCCTTACAATCGAATTTTTATCAAAATTCTTTGTCAAATTTAAAATATAATAAAATTCTTCCTTAAATGTGAAGTTTTATCAAAATTTTTCCTTAAATTTAAACATTCAAATTACTATCTGAGAATCCGGAATATTCTAAAATCCGAACTGATCAAATCCCCAAGTGGTCCGGATTTTTGGACTTCTACCTTGATTACAAAAATAATCACCTTTATCAATTGTGTGAGCGTTAAAGGCGACGTTTCGGCGATTAAAGCGAGCAAAAGACATCGAAGAAGTTCCTTAATCATCATAGCGAGTGTCATAGAAAATGGAGTAAACGCCATGTAATGCCGTTCGCTGTCGTCGGCCGAAGCTAAATATTGTTTTGACCCATCTAACAGCACAATAAGTACCGCGAGGGCACTCGTTCGCACCTGGAATAATAAACATTTTACGATCGAATAAAATATATTAAATTTTATTGCGTAATCACGATTTTGCTTACTTTTGGTGACGGGTCTTTTAAGATACTCGTTAATAGTGTTTCAGTTTGAGGTACGCCCACAAATAGCGGAGAATCGGGTAAAAATGAGGTTAAGTAACCGATAATAATTTTCTTTTCGGTATTCTACATAAATAATAAAAAAAATTATATTTTAAGTTTGTATTTACAGTCGAAGTCCAAAAATCCGGATCACTTGGAGATTTGCTCAGTCCGGATTTTCGGATTTTCCGGATTCTCAGACAGTAATTTTAATGTTTAAATTTAACGAAAAATTTTGATAAAACTTCACATTTAAGGAAGAATTTTAGTATATTTTAAATTTGACAAAGAATTTTGATAAAAATTCGATTGTGAGGAAAAATTTTGATACTCGGAAAGGTCCGAAAGTCCGAAAATCCGGACTTTTTTGAAAACTCAAGAAGTCCGGTTTCTCGGGTGATCCGGATTTTTGGACTTCAACTGTACTACAAAAGATTATTTTCTTACTTTTACTACTGAAAGAAGAGCTAAATGCGCGGATGCGCGAACTTTTGCTTGGAAAATTCTCATTTTTCCTAACTGACCCTCGTTTTCCGCATCTGAGTATTCAGACTCGGAACTACTAATTTTTGTCCAGGAAGAATTCGACGCCGCGTCGTCACTTTGACCAAACACGTTATTTCGGTTCAACTTAGGTGTCCAAATTGAGCTTAAAGGATCCACGTAAGCATCAACATTTGAATCAGGTGGCGGTGGAGCCTCGCCTTGAACTTGCCACGCTCTGCTATCCACTTTTCTCGGGTGAGTTTTTCTTTTACTTTTTTGGGACTGGTGAGAAATCTTTAAATTAAAACTAAAATCACGTTTTGCAAACAAATTATCGAAATAATAAAATATAAATTTTAGTTACCGTACTCACCCTACTCGTGAGTGTTGGTTGAGTTTCTTCACCAGTTTCCTCCGATTCGCTTTGACTAAGCGGTGTCGGTTGGAGTAATTGTGGGATCGAGGCTTTATGACCTGGCAAACCGTGGAATGTAAATTTCTAAACACGAAAAAGGAAAAAAAAAAAGTTAAACAAGTTTATAAACTTTAAATAAATACGAATTGTTTGATTACTTTGAGTAACGCTAACAACGAGCCTAAGTTGTTCATGTGAATGTTTTTCGAATTCGCGATTACATTTTGCATGCCTCGAAGAACGCTGATCAACATCTACAAAATAAAAATAAAAATCAGTATATTAATTTTTTACTAAATACAGTAGAAGTCCAGAAATCCGGACCACTTGGGGATTCGCTCAGTCCGGATTTTCGAATATTCCGGATTGTCAGACAGTAATTTTAATATCTAAATTTAACGAAAAATTTTGATAAAATTTCACATTTAAGGAAGAATTTTGATAAAACTCCAAATTTAAGGAAAAATTTTGATAAAACTTCAAATTTAAGGAAAAATTTTGATAAAACTTCAAATTTAAGGAAAAATTTTGATAAAACTTCAAATTTAAGGAAGAATTTTAATATATTGTAAATTTGACAAAGAATTTTAATAAAAATTCGATTGTATGGAAAAATTTTGACATTCGGACAGATCCGAAAGTCCGGATTCTCGGGTTGTCCACCCGAAAATCCGGACTTTTTTGAAAACTCGTGTAGTCCGGATTTCTGGAAAACCGGAATTTTTAGACTTTTAACGTAAAATTCAAAAATTTACTCGACAATAAACTGCATCTTCAATATCAGTTATCGACGGGGATTGCAGAATCCTCAAAAATATTTTAAAACAAGCTTCAACGCATGCGCCACCGATACAAGATTCACCGGGACTCCTAACAAGAAAAAACGATATAAAAATCACAAATTTCCAACCACAACGCAATAAAACGAACCGAAAAGTAAAATTTTCCAGACATTTCAAAGCCGTTCTTTTAGTTTCAACATCATCACTCGACACGAGTTTAATCAAAATTCCATCAGGTCCAGCGAGACAATCCCAATACTGAAAAAAACCAAAATCAACACCAACCAAAACATCTTTTCACACATTTCCTTTCCTTACCTCTTCAAACTTATTTTTAGGTTCGTACAGCAGAGCTCCCAAAGCCGTTAAAATTTGAGGAAAAACCTGAGACGGACAAACTCGCAAAGCACCGATAAAATACTCCAAAAGCGCCGTCAAACATCCCGCAGTCGCCGTAATCTACAAAATAACCCAAAAAACCATTAAAAAACAACAAAATCAACCTCTACTACACATTTACCTTCTGTTTATTGATAATATTGGCGACTAATTTACAAAATTTAATAACTAGAAGTTCATTTGATTGCTCGATCAAGTGGGTACCCTGACACAAAACATGTTCAGCCTCCTGAAACCATCGAAAAAATAACTTTTAAGACTGTTAATTATTATGTAACAAACCTGAATACATATATCGTGGGTTAGGTTAAAATAGTAAAATTCAATTACCTCTATTTCAGTTAATTCAAAAGTGTAATCGAGAGAATTAAGAGAATCCAATAAATCGCTAATATCTTGCACGGAACACTCGTCGTTAATACAGGCTAAAGACAGGAATTTCGAGGCGTAAATACGAAATTCCTGGGTTTGAGCGAGACAAACAGAATCGTCTTCAGCCATGGTAAGGACATAGTGCAAATATTTCCCTCTTGACGATGCTGCAACTCACTTTTATTTTCTTCTTCTAGTTGCGCCGATCGGCAGGTGGCGACATCTTGTGAGAGTTATCGGAACTATTACGTAGCGCCATCTCGTGAGAATTACTTTAACTATTTAAGTATGTCGTCTTGCGGCGGGATTTGGTTGAAATTATTCTCTAAAAACACAAAAATTTCACGTTTAAACGTGTCGTTTATCTCTACTAATAAAAGAAATTACGATAGTGGTTATTCCGATCAAACGTCGACTCATTTTGGATATGAAACTGTTACTGAAAAAAAGAAATCGGAGAAAGGTAAATTCGATCATAAATAAAATATAAATGAAATAATTTTATTTTTATGTATATAGTTAACGCTGTGTTTGAAAACGTGTCTTCTAAATACGATTTAATGAACGACGCGATGAGTGTAGGTATCCATCGTCTGTGGAAAGATTATTTTATGCTTTGCTTGGCTCCTTTTCGTGGAACCCGTTTACTCGACGTTGCAGGTGGAACAGGTAAACATCGATTACCCGTAAATAAATGATTACATCACACTAACTTTATTACACCTTTATCTTTATTTAACATACATTCGAAATTTAATACGTGATACAAATTAAATCATTCCCAAATTCGAATTTTTCGATAATTTCAACATCGACAAATTTTTAATTTTCAAAAAGGTGACATCGCGTTTCGGTTTTTAAACTACGTAAATAATTCCGGAGATGTCGACATCGACAAAGTGAAAGAAACATCGACATACGCCGATATTAAAAATCCAATGACAGAGTCCAACTTTGAAGAGGATCACCAAACTCAAGTTGTCGTTTGCGATATTAACGAAGCGATGCTCGAAGTGGGCAAAGAACGATCGAAGAAACTCGGTCATGGGAAAAGTAAACACACTTCAAAATACAAAAATAAAAATTAGATTACTTTATTTTCTTATTTACCAATTTCGATATATTTTTAATTTAAGGTATAACGTGGGTTCAAGGAGATGCTGAAAAACTTCCATTTGACGATAATTCGTTCGATGCTTATACGATAGCGTTTGGAATTCGAAATGTCGTTCACGTTGATAAAGTAATAAGAGGGTTTGAATCGTGGAATTCAATTTATTTAAATTTAATAAGGATTAATGTTTATTCGTAAAAGGCTTTGTCGGAAGCGTACCGAGTTTTGAAACCTGGAGGTCGATTTTTATGTTTAGAATTTAGTCACGTGAGCAATCCGTTGATTAGAAGGTAATTTTAATTTCTAATATTAATTTTCACAATATCGGCAATGCGTATATAACTTAAAGTAATTAAAATTAATGCAAATACCGTACCGCAAAGAAATTAACACTTTACGATGTGCGTTTATCCAATTTTCAAACAGTAATAAAAATTATGCGCGTATTGAGTGAAACAGTTATGAATATTATGATTGCGAGTAGTTATCTTGCAGTTAAAATGATTTTCATTAACGTTTGGTGCGGCACTCTTGAAATTATCGATTTTTTCAACTGTTTCAGTGCGCGTCGTGAACTATAGCTGATATTTTCCTCGTTTTTCAAACCCATCATCTTCAAATGTTAAACGAACTCGAACAAGGATTAAATTAATCTATATTCAAAAATTATCCAAACCATCTTAACCTCGTCCGACTTTTCATCTCACACATTTCTTAAACCCAATTTTCCATTTCAAAAATCAAATTTTCTAAATAAACACCTTTTTTTTATTCATACTCACATAAATTATTTACAACCAAACGCAGTGTTTTGAATTAAAATTCTTTTTGTAACCTTCCAACCCTCGTCCTTGAAGTGGAGGTGTCATTAGAACCGAGATGCTGATTACTCGGGTTTCCATGGAAACCATGGTGCGTGTCCACAGAGACTCCTACAGCACTGCAGAATTTTGCAACCAATGACATATGTCTTCCTTTTCTACTCCTATTTGAAAATTAACTACTCGAACGGATTAACCAAAACCCCATTCGTAGAAATAATCCTCTCTCAACTTTGATTTTGCTTTCTCTTTTAATCTCAACACATACAAAAGCGTTTAACTGCTTTCCACATATTGATTTTTCCTTTTTTCCCTCCCAAAAATCAAGCTGAGCTTCCTTTCTCGACATTTTAACCAAACAAAAAACATTTTCGACTAAAAAATCACAAAAATCGAGATTTTCTTACGTTTCATTGAAAACGCAAAGAATTAAGCCTATTTTTCCATGCAACAAAATTCTATTACAAAATTTCAATTTAATACTTTTTCATCTTTTTCTTTTCTTAGTGTCTACGATTTGTATTCATTTCAAGTGATTCCGGTTCTTGGACAAATTATAGCTAAAGATTGGAAGTCGTATCAATATTTAGTGGAAAGTATTCGGCAGTTTCCGAATCAGGTAAGATTTTATTACCGTATTTTTTATCGATAAAACTGTTTTTAAGGATAATTTTATTTTTATTAGGAAACGTTTAAAAAAATGATGGTCGAATGTGGATTTAAATTCGTGGATTACGAGAATTTAACGTTTGGAATTACAGCGATTCACTCTGGGTTCAAGATATAAGATTTTATTCCAGTATCTTTGTAATTTTTACAAGATAATAATATAATAATAAAAAAAGTAGTTTTAACTGAAAAAAACAAAACAAAAACAAATGTCGATACGAGAAGAAGAACTAACATCGAATCTTGAATCCATAGCTGCAGTGAGTAAACAACAAATAAACAAAAATTGAATACATCACAAAAAAATTATAAAAACAAGCGTAAATATTCGTAAATACTTCTCATTCCATTTTTCTAGTTAATTTTTCACTAAGTTTACATTACCAACTCATTTTACAATTTTTTTTTTCCATTTCTTTTTCACTTTCCATAAAAAAAGTACAAAAAAATTTTTGTCGTGCATTCAAAATTCAAAAAATCCTGAAATTTTCCTGTCTTTAAAATTTCATATTATAAATTTTTCTCTTTTTTTAAACCATTTTAAATATCTCGGTTTTTCAAAAACCACATTTTTCTTTTCTTTTTACTCTACAAACACAAAAAAAAAAAACTGTACACCTGGACCATAAATTTTAAAAAATTCACAAATTAAAAAAACAAATACATTTAACGATTTTTTTTAAACAAAAAAAGTTTTTTGGTCATTCGAGGAAACAAAAAAGTAAACTAATCCATCAGCCGGATTTGAAGAGAAGAATAGCTACTTGTCCCAAGTAGAAGTAAATAAAATGTTTGGTCTCGTGCGTCACGTAGCTGCCGAAATTACGTCCTACGATGCAATGCCACGTTGGGTTGTACTTCTTGTCAAATTCTTTCTTAATGAAGGCAGCAATGTCCTTTTCGATGTTGAATTTTTCTAAAGCCTGCGTCGCACAATCCACAGCTTCTTGCTGCATCTCTTCGGACATGTCGGCATTTTTAATCACTGCTTTGCGGTCAGACATTTCTCTGTAAAAAAAGACAAAAAAATTCGTAAATTATTATTTTAACTACGTGATAAATACAATTATATATTCTTTTTACTATTCTATGTGTTATTACGGGTACCCTGGTTTGATAACTATTTGCAAGTTGTCTGTGAACTTCGCTGAAATGCTCGATGACATGATGGTGTGCTTACCCCCACAAAAACACAAATTTTTACTTTAATATGTCGTAAAAAAATCAGGTAAACCCCGCCTCTCCGATACGTGGACCGGTTATTGGTTATTTTTTGTTAATATTAGAATGAAACTAGTGAAGGTTGATATTTTTTAGGATTTAAAACGATAAATTGTTTTTTCTCCTTAGAAAAATTTTGGATGAGGAAAAATTTTGGTGTTCCATACGACGCTGAAAATTTGCCGATTTTCGAAGGCAAAGGTTTTAAATCGAGATTTTTAGATGAAAAATGTTTTTTAGAGAATTATTGTAATGTTTGATACCAATGTTCGAGAATTATGACGTGAATTTAACCGCTAATCTTAAATTTTTTTACCTTGTTTACTGAATATCGGATACGAGACACGTTATTCGAAATTTTGGGTTTTAAGATTAAACCGTTATATAAAACAAATATTGCATTTACTACCTTTAAATATTGAAGATTCCGCCCAGAAATTCGACTCGAACTTTCAGGCAAACGTAGAATGAATGCAGATGTTGGTAAGGAGAAGTACTAAACGATGTCAGATTTGTATTCTTATACGAAAAGACTGGAAATCCCATCGACGCTCTATTGGTCGATAGAAATTCTATCTCGTCTCTCATTGGTCAACGCAAGTGCTTCTACCACCTTCTTCTATCATCCCACAATCCTCCACTACGAGAAATTATGACGTCAAGCTGATTTTATATTTCACCGCCGCGGTGACAACGCCATTTTATAGCTAACGTTGAGAGTTTGCCTTATCTCTTTCTAACCGTACAAAGCTGGAAAAAATGTCGTACAGAAATAACGAATGCAGAATCTACGTTGGAAATCTTCCTCCAGATATCAGAAGCAAAGACATCGAAGATCTTTTCTACAAATTTGGAAAAATCACGTTCATCGATTTGAAAAACAGACGAGGCCCTCCGTTCGCCTTTGTTGAATTTGAAGATCCGAGGTAAATTTTTCATCAAAAACAACTTAAAATTACCCTTATAAACATTCTAAATATACAACAGAGATGCCGAAGACGCCGTACATGCTAGAGACGGTTACGATTACGACGGTTATCGCTTACGCGTCGAATTTCCCCGTGGAACCGCACCTGGTCGTGGTGGTGGAGGAGGTGGTGGTGGTGGTGGTGGCGGTGGAGGTGGAGGTGGTCCTCGTGGAGGGCGTGGTCGTGGACCCCCAGCAAGACGGTCACAATACAGATGTTTGGTTTCAGGTGAGAAAATTTGTAGTAAAAATTTTTTTTTTGTGATTAATTTTGTTGTTGTTGTTTTGATTTTAGGCCTACCGCCGTCTGGAAGTTGGCAGGATCTAAAAGACCACATGCGTGAAGCTGGTGATGTATGTTACGCCGATGTGTATAAAGATGGAACAGGTGTTGTTGAATTCCTGCGATATGAAGATATGAAATATGCGGTTAAGAAGTTAGATGATTCAAAATTTCGGTCTCACGAGGTATAAAATTTTTTTAATTTTTGGGTTACGAGATATTAATTTATATTTTCGTTTTGAATGAAGGGAGAAGTGGCGTACATTCGAGTGAAAGAAGATTACGGTGGCAGAGGTGGCGCCTCTCATTCCCGCAGTCGTAGTTATTCCCCTCGACGACGAGAAAGGGGTTCTCCGACGTATTCGCCAGTTAAACGTTCAAATTCACGATCGCGTTCCAAATCTCGCTCGCGATCCCATTCGTACAACTAACTAAAAAATTCGTGGACTTGATAATAATCATCATCTCCAGTTCCTGCATAAACGAACAGAGGAGGAAGGACACTTTAAACAGGTCCTGTATTTTGTAAAACTCACTGTGCACTCAAACAGCACGTGTATTTAATCAGTTTATTATTCAATATCGACTCCAAAAATATGCAAATATCATCTTTTTTTTTTTTTTTACTTATATTTTAATATTTTTAATCAAACGAACAAAGAAATTTTTTTTTTTTCGCTGTTAATATAACTGAACCAAAAAAAAATTTTAAACATCAAAAAAAAAAAAAAGCAGCTCAGCTACAAACATTCCAGAACTGCTTTCAAGATTAATTATTATTTTCGTTTCATATTTAATTTTATCCCCGCAGAATATTTTTATTAAATGATATTACGATTTCAATTTTTTCCTTTTTATCTTATCTTATCTAAAATTTAGATATGGTTGCCGATGTTTGAGTGCCATTGACTAAAAAGAGAAAAGATTTATTTTTACAACTATTATTACTACACTTATTCGTTTTTGTGTTTAAAAATGTAAAAAATATATATATATCATAACACTTGGTATCAAGAGACAAAATGCATGTTGATGTGATCGAGATCTTTAAAAACCAAAATGGCGATTTAATGGTCTTTACGCTAATCAATGTTTTTATACTGTGTCATAGATGTAAGCACACCGTTGCCTGTGACAGTGATGTAGGAACTGGAATAAAACAGGAAAATTACACAAAGGAGAGGATTGATCAGAGCTGTAAATGGATTTCGATGATGAGTTTTCTATCTGAGGAGTGAATATCTCGGGGATTTCGGATTAGGAAAGTCGTAGGGAGCGACCCACTTGGATCGCCGTGTGGATTAACCTCCTGAGCCCTGGAATGGCTTGGTAGGGAAAATGAAAACAGATAACAGGATTTTTTTTCTCTTTTATTGTCCTGTTTTGAAAATTAGGGTTATAATTTTATTTTATTTTTTTTTTGTCACACAATTTTAAAAACGTCAAAAAATGTGAATAATTTGATGTAGAGAAAACTCGGTTGTGGGTTGGTGATTGATTAGAAGGTGGTTTTTGATTTATTTATTTAAAAAAAATGTTTAAAATCAAAGTTAGGGTTAAAAAAAAATGGTTGGTGAAGGGTGAAAAGAAAAAAGAGAAAACGAAAGGATTTTTTGATCCAGTTATAACGTAGAATTAATGTTGTGTTTTTATTTTGTTAAGGTTTTGGATCTTAAGAAACGGATACAGGACTTTGGAAAAATTTAACGTGGATCATAAATATTTACTGGATGAAAGGGATAATCGCGCAGGATGAAAAAGGGGAATCCAATTGGAAGGATGAGCTCATTGGATGATATATCTGGCTTAGCATTTGGAGTGATTGGAATTTAATGGAATTTCTAAAATGGATCTGTTGGACGTCGTATTTTTTTTTTTTCTTTGGAATTTTTGGTTTTGTTTTTTGCGATTTTTCGAATCGTTTTTTGTGTCAAGTAGATGTAAAAGTGAGCGTCGAGGATTTTAAAAATTGCTGCGTGACCCTTGGTTTTTTTTTCTGGTCCATTGCCCCGTATTAAAAAATGGTTAATAAAAAGAGTTTATTTTCAGAGACGGTATTTTTGGTGTTGGATAGGTAAGTACGATGGAGTAGGAAGAATTATTCTGGATAGGAAATCATCGAACGTCTGAAGTAACAGGTGTCGAAAATCATCAGATTTGTTTTATTTCGTTAATTGTAATTTAGCCACGAGAAAAATAAAAATTTTAAGTGCCAGTTAGTCAAAATAAAACTGTTGGCAACTGTTTTTATTACTGAGCGTTATTTGAAAGGAGAAAAATCTGGTTTTGAATGAAGCTGATAAATGAAAATGACGTCGAACTGTGTCTAACAAAAATGGCGACTTTACATTACACGTGGTGGAAATGGTTTACGAAACTGCAGTATTTAAATTACTAGATTTTAGGTTGTGGATTGTTATTAAAATATAGAATTATTTATTATTTTTGCCAAATTGTGATTTCTCGAGATTTTGTAATGAAAAATCAAAATGGCGCCAGAGATTGAATTTAACGCCCTCTATCGGTGAATTTACGTACTACACATTACCGTGATGACAAACGAAATCTTTCCCGTTTGACAAGGTCGACGAATATCAGGCTTTTATACGTAAGAGTGAC